>KN496820.1:3245-20502 GCA_000787155.1 Scartelaos histophorus | reverse complement strand
ACAGACTATGAATGAACTTGTAGACTATGCCCCAATGACAATGAAAGATGGGTCTATTAAGGCCAGTAAAGTATACCATAATCTTTTGTCGTTTGGTCCATGGGCAACACACCTTGCATGTTTTTTAGGCATTTGATGTTGTGGCCAGTGCTGCTAGTGGCATGAGACACCAGACAGATTGGTTTACTTGGCAATGCTGACTGGCACGAACTGAACTGAAGTGAAGGTAAAATGGCAGAACTATTAAAGGGATCATTTTGATTTGATCCAATAAAAAAGAACGAAAAAGCTTCAGTGTTTAACAAAATGCTCTGTCAAATTTACACCTCCATTTGGCCACAGTAAACGTGGATTTTGATGAGACTTTTGCAACACATAAAACTATCTGTGGTTACAATAATAAGATAGATAGGAAATTCTTAGAGTTAGTTTTCTCCTTAAGATAACACAGCTTTGGAGATAAGATGCCCTATGGAAGATGCAGAGAGGCTAAAGCCAGCCTCCAAAGCCATACCCCCTGAATAAGAATTAGGATATTCACGTCCTAAGACCTTATATTATGTGGGAGAGGGGTGTGACTAGACACTCGATGCCAAACTGGCCCCTCTTTGTCAAATCCTATTAGAGAGAAGAAGTGATTCCAGGTCTAATCCGTCAGACCTGAGCTCCGGCGCCTGACACACACCCAGATATAGTGGCAGAAATACTGATGGAGGGATGGATGGAGGGAAGAGAAAGAGAGAGAGAGAGGAGGAAGAGAAGGAGATGAGAGAGGAAAGTAGAGAGAATGATGGAGAAAGAGAGGTATAGAGGAGCACAAAAAGAGGCAGGAGGGAGCAGGACATAGCTAATCTGCTACCTGCTGCATTCTAAATAGGAAGAGGGCATGAGCACCATTATGGCTCCAATTCACTTTCTATTGAAAAACTGTTGCCCCTCTCTTCATAATTGCTGCTCATTTTGGCGTATTTCTAATTTACATGTATATTCCTGGTATAACGCCACCGTTTTGTCTGTAAATAAATGTTAAAAACTGCAAAACTGACTCTTCGGTCGCTGTGAAACTTGCAGTCAGAATTCCAAATATTGAACTCGGCTCCAAATCCGCTCGTAAAACTGTTGGCCTTGTTGAAACTTCATTTGGTTGGAGCTGAAAACTGGATAACATCACCCTCCGTTAGTCCACTTCTTTATACAGTCAGTGGGAGGACAAGCGAGGGAGAAGAGAGAAGCTGCGACAAAGGAAAGAGAGATGACAGTGGGTGAGGAAAAGAGGTAAAAGAGAGAGGAAGAGGATGGGTTCGGGGGCATCTCTTTCAGGGGGGAAACTATGTACTTCCTGCCGACAGCATCAATTTGAACAATGCCTACTTGAGAAAGAGCTCCTCGGTATCAGAGCCGCGGGCCTGGAGGAAAAAGACAAGCAATTTTCAAAAAACACAAATAATGGTGCATGGTTACTCCTGATGGACGGTGGTTGCACACTGAAAGAGGAAGGATCACTTCACGTCAGCTATTTGCCCTGGATTTTAGACAAACGCGCAACTGATTTGTCATTTCCTTCAACAATACATCATTTTACACTGGTATGTAATAATATTTAGCGAAATGATCTATGCCTTATGATCATTATTTTATTGTTTATCCGTCTCAGCAAGGAAATACTGTGTACTGTGCAAAACAAAACAAAAATTAGACGAGACTATATAGGCCAGATGGTAATGGCTGCAAATGGGTGAGAGCATTTCTATAACAACGCTGCGGTCTGTATGTACCGTCCTGCTGTCCAATTAGCGGATAATTTGCTGTCCACCCTATGTCACCGCTGTTCCAGGCAAAATGCAAAAACACAGACAAACAAAAACAAGCAAAAGATGACTTCAGTTACAATTCAGATGAAATAAATACACTGAGTCACGTAAAAAGTGCTTTGTGTAACTTTCCTAGTGGGGGATTTGACTTCTATGTATTTTTATTACCAAGTGGGTTTGCCTCTCCACAGATCTGACCTGTCACTTGGGGCGACAGTAGCTCAGTTGGTGGTGTTCGTCCACTGATCCAAAGGTTGGCAGTGTCAGCTTACTGGAGGCGACCGAACACAAGAGTCCAGGAGACTTGATGTAGTTGCGTATGGTTACTTTATTTCTGGCTCGAGCAGATGCAGATACAGGTCATCATTCAGTGGTCTCCTCAACACGTCTCTAACAAACCGTCTCTATAGCACACATGCCTGAAGTTGTTTTACAGCACTTGTTTTCTGTTATACCTGTTTTACAGCACCCCTTGTTTGATCGCACCTTGTGGTTATTGTCAGCTTTTCAGGAGGCGATGAAAACAAGAGTCCAGGAGACTTGATGTAATTGCGTATGGTTTCTTTAATTCTGACTCAAGCAGATGCAGATACAGGTCATCATTCAGTTGACTTCAAACCGTCTCTATAGTGCAGTGAAAGCAGGAGGTTTAAATACTGAACATCTTGGCACACATGTCATAGCATTCCTTGTTTTACAGCATCTTGTGGTTATCATTTGACTAGCAGTATGGTTTCAATACGATGGCCTGGACCTTCAAGAGTTAATCATGTACCCAGTAGGGTGGTGAGCAGATCGCTGGTTACACGTTTGACCCCTGTGATGACCACATATTCACCAGTCCCTTCACCTCTATCCCCGTAACCTTACTAACACACAGAGGACACATAAAACAGGGAAATTCTAAGAAGATATTTCTCTTATTATCTTATATTTATGCAATAGTAGGCATTGTTAAGAGTGCCCCGAGTCGATACATATTCTTAACAGATACTCCTCAGTACAACAAGAATGCCAAGAATGCCCCTTTCTCTACTCAGATCCTTAACAGGAATGCTTCTCAGAATCCGAGCAGACCACTGACCACACCTTCAATTCATGTGTCAACCATACATTTGCTAGTTTCTTTAACATTACCCCTTTAATATCATAAACACACAGAGGATACATAAAATAATGAAATCCTACAAAGATATTTCTCACAGCAGTTTGAATCCCGCTCTCGTCTTAAACGTGGTAGCGGTCAGATCCACTCGCACAGGTTGGTGGAGAGATTTTAGCTCCCACAGATGAATGCTGTTGTTGTGTTGTCGGGCAAGACAATAAGCCTACAGCGTGTTTGTAAAGCGCTTAGAGTGACTCGAAGCACCTTTAAATCATGGACCCGCACCTTTAAATCCTAGCCTGAAATGAAGTCGTTAATATGAACAGAAGTTTGTCTGCTCCCAAACTTTTCTAGGTCTTCCAGATGGGGTCAAAGTAAGGACATTCCCTGTGTATTTAAACTACCGTTCTGCCGTACTAACCTAATGTAAAATTGGCAAACTAAAATGCTCTCACAGGATCACCTTGACATCTGATTAGAGGCCTCCCATCTCAATCTATGTCACACACAACCCAATAGTCCCGCTTTAAACCATCAAGCCTCCGCAAACTTCAAATGAGTGCAAACATTTTCCCCCACGCCGCTCCACACCTGAGGAAATTGGGTTATTTGGGGATAGATGTGATCCAGATCTTGATTTGACCAAATGAATGCCCAATTAGACAGATTGAGATGATAAGGGAGATAAGATAGATAATCTCCCATTAGCACTTTTCCACTTTTAGTCCTGGAAGGCACAGTGCTCAGTGTCTGACAGGGAGCTGGAGCTGGCAGCATGGATCATTTCATTTAAATTGTGTATTCAATCTGTGTGTGTGTTAGATATAGAATGGGATTAACAGCATGCAAATTGTTAATATAAGGGCCTATATTATGCTATTTTCTGATCTATGTTATAATGCTATTTTCTCATCACAGTGGGGCACCAATCGCAAAAACAGTTGTGTCCTTTGGCATTGCACTTCACGCATATTGCCTAGTATAAAAGTGGTGTGCATATGAGTGATGCCCCAGATTGGCAGCCGGCCTTCTGTCAGTCTGCCCCAGGGCAACTGTGGCTATAATAGCAGCTTATCAACACTGAGTATGGAGTAAAACTATATAAATAATGATCTGTAAAGCGTCTTTGTGACATATGGCTGTGAAAAGCTCTATATAAATAAAAATACTTACGTCAAAAACATAATAGAGTTGTGTTTTGTTTAAAGCTCACAATAATCCATTTTGTGTACTATCTTCAAGCAGTAACCTCCTATCGCTAAAATGTGATCTAAGGTTAAAAAATGCTCTATACTGTAGCCATCTGTATTTAAACTGCGTTCGTCCATTTGGGGACCATATTGTTCTAAAGCCAGCTCCCGAGATCTGCCTCTGTCTGTGAACCTTTCTCTTTACTTGGCTGTTCGGAATAAATTACCTGCTTTAGAATTGTTTCCTTGGTGATAACATCTTTACCATTGGGACGTAAGGACAAAGTTGGCAGTGGTTAAGCAAAGAAAAAAGATGCAAATGCTTTATTGGGATTTGTCCAGCAAACTTGTTTATGTTCTCTATGTAAAACAGTGCAGTAAAACCTGTAATAGATTGTATCGCTCTTTCAGAACTGTGGCAATCCTTTATAAAAGCAACGTGCACAATTTGTCAAGGTTTTTAAGTTTTTTAAGATGTTTCTCCACTCATCCAAGAGACTTTTCAATCTAAAATATGCCATCAGTATTTCAGGTTAAAGTAAAATAGTGCATATTGGTGGTTTTTGGATTCTAGGAGATGATTCTCCCAGGTGGAGGTCAATTTGTGTGTGTATATGCAATAAATTGAACGAAAAAAGACTTTTATTGATAACATTGTGCTTCAAAAAGGTAAAAATGTTGAACCTAATTTTCCTTTTCCGCTGGTGACTAAACCTTTTAACAAAAATCTAAATTTAGCTTCCCCCATGTGTATTAAAGGTGCACTCCACAACTTTTCTGGTCGAGAGTCTGCTACCTGCTTGTCTCCATGGAGATGTCATTGTTTAACCATGAATGTTCCATAGTATGACCTTAAACACATCCAAAAAGAAACGTTACGCAATGTGCTTGTAAATAATAGTGGGATATAGAATGTTGAAACCCACAAAACCCAACAATAGGTTTTTTTGAGAATTTGAGAATTTTTTGAGAATTTTTTGAGAATTTTTTGAGAATTTTTTGAGAATTTTTTTTTTGAGAACGATTAATCTGCCCTCTGCTGACAAAAAGAGGAAGTGAATCATGTTGAAATGACTTAATAGCAGCACAACACTATAGATGCAACGTGAATGCAATTAAAGCACTTCCTGATTTCACACACTCAATATTACAGCGTTACTCAAGCGTGCATGTAACAAAATACTCCTTTAGCATAGCCCTAAGTCACTTCTCAAACCATGCAATGAGAAAAAAAGCGCTTTAAGCTGTGAGTGATGTGTAGGCCTATAGCGTCTATATAAAAAGTATCCATCATTTGTGTGGGGCCAGCCTGTGTAACAGAAAGAGGCAGAGACAGATCACCAGACCTGTGCTCCACTTAACATCATCGACGCGACCACTGGAGAAAGAAATGTTTTCGGAAAAAGATGGATGTTTTGAGACTTAGGCCTAATTTTAAAAGGTCATCCGTGGAAATTGCTTATTAAAGGAGTATCTCTTATGATGAAGTGTTGTGATTGGAGTAAATGAGGAGAATTGATGGATGGCTGCTGTGGGGGGCGGGTCAGGCCGGGGCCAGTTTGTCATCATATGTAGAAGGGGCTGGGAGAAGTGCTCATTACTCATTCATCAAGGGTCCGGACAGGAAGTGGTTTATACAGTACAACGTATGGATGGAAATGTCATATTGATGAAATACATGGGAATTCAAAGGGTCATAAAAAGCTTATTCACGCAGTTTCTTATATTAATGCTGCCGAAGATCAGATGTGTCTAGAGACGTTAAAGGGCACATTACTTTATTTTCTGATCTATATGTTATTTTCTCATCACAAACATACCTGGAGGTGTGTTTCCTTAGTTTAAAGATGCACTGTGTATCATTTCTAATGGAGGGTCCACCACCTTCTTGTCTCCATGGAAACTGTTATTGGTTTCTCTAATGTTCCACAGTATAGATTAAACCTATCTACATGAGGGAAACAAGCAGGACTTTGTAACATTATAATTTGGATCTGTGGAGTCGCCCCTATTCACAGAAGGAATGAGTATATTTAATGCCATGGGACATTCCAGGCAAAGCAGTGCCATCCCCATGGAGTAAAGTAGGTAGTAGACCCTCAACTAGAAAAGTTGCGCAGTGCACCTTTAAGACACAAATACTGCATATTAAGCCCTAGATTTATTCTCTCAAATGGAAAACACTCTTTTCCAGCTTGTGATGTCATGCAGTAATATAAAAATGTGACCAAATGTAAAAATAAATAAATACATCATTATAAATTTAAAAACTTTCCATCAATCATGAAAATATGCCCTGCTTAGTCTAGGATAATCTATGATACTCTTCCATCCATCTACCCATTTTCTTCTGCTTATTTGGGGACAGGTTGTGGTGGCAGCAGTCTAAGCCGGGACTCCTTCACCCCGGCCACTTCCTCCCTCCAGTCCCCGGGGCCTCCTCCCGGTGGGACATGCCCGGAACATCTCCCTCGGGAGACGCCCAGGAGGCATCCGGACCAGATGCCCGAACCACCTCAGCTGACTCCTCTCGACATGAAGGAGCAGCGGCTATACTCCGAGCTCCTCCCACGTGACTGAGCTCCTCACCCTATCTCTAAAGGAGCGCCCAGCCACCCTGCAGAGAAAGCTCATTTTGACCACCTGTATCCGTGATCTCGTCCTTTCGGTCACTACCCAGAGCTCATGACCATAGGTGAGAGTAGGAACGTAGACTGACGGTAAATCAAGAGCTTTGCCTTTCGGTTGAGCTCCGTCTTCACCACAACGGTCTGATACAGCGACCTCATCACTGCCGACGCTGCACCAATCCGCCTGTCAATCTCACGCTCCGTCCTCCCCTCACTCGTGAACAAGACCCCGAGATACTTGAACTCCTCCACTTGGCTCCTCCAGGATCTGGGTGGCAGTCGAAGGTGGGGGCCTCAGCGACCGGATCTTCGGACATGGATACTCTTTCTAAATAAAATTGTATTTTATTTACATTTTTGCAATTGTATTTAATAAAAGTGCTTATCATATGGGCATTTCAACTCTTGGCTCTTAAAGGCACAACAATCAACTTATGTTAATTCAATGACAACACAACCTTTGAGTGTGCTCTAAATCCCTTTAATTACCATATGCCTGGACTCCATGTGTCATAGCAAAGAGAAAAGCACAGTCTAAAGACACTTTGTACCATGCATACATCTTGCCTGTCATCCTCCATTTTGTATAGTGCAATAACTCAAAATGTGCTGATGTAAAATGGGCCTGTGGTTAAAATCATGGAAATGGAGCTCCCACATCATTTGCATAGGAGTATGTGTGGCCATGGATACAGTCTCCTATGTTACACATTTAGACTCCTGCTGTGTGGTGCAAATAAGAAAAGAGAAAAAGAGAAATTGGATTTAGCTGGATCTGCCCATGGGCTGTTTGTATCTTTATCAAGAATCCTGCAAGAAATGATTCCTGCAGTTCAATCATCAAATTTTCCACTTGAGAATAGTCTAAGAATAGTGCAGTAATAGGAAGTTTCACTGTATTTAGTGAGACGTGTACAAATGTTGTACTTTTAATATAAAAATAAAACCTTTGGACTTTTTGCAGGCTATTATAGTAGTTTAATACACTGAAAGATGAAATGCAGTATACGTATGGATGGTCCTATAGTTCCAGTGGTTCAGTTATTTATATGACGATGTATGATTAGTGTCTGGAGAGAGTGTGATGTTCACGAGTAGGTGATGATTGTGTAACTTTTCAGGTGGAAGGTGTTTCAAAGTATGATATTAACCCTTTCTATCTTCATAGAGACTAAACAAGACCAAGTTACAAGTCAGATCTATGGAGAGGCAACTTGCTCACAGTCAGAATGTCTGGTTTTCTAGATATTTTTGAGCTATAAAACCCCCTGTAGTTAAATCAATGTAAAGTAGAGCTATTTAATGTCATACTGTGGAACATTCCAGGCAGAGAAATGACATCTCCATAGAAACAACACCACCCAAAAAGTTATACTGCAAATTTCAACTATAAAATTATTTATATTTGCTAGGATTTTTGGCAAACATGTCTTAATTAAGTCAAAGAATAATTTAAAAACAGATTATTTTTGTTGAACAACTGATCTTTCCTCATTCTGATGCAAAACCAAAGTCACAGATATTTTTTTGGGAGTTTGGAAACATAAAAACAAATTTGTGTTGTGTTGCTCGGTTGACAGACAGCTTACACACAAACACACACTCGTACACACACACGCCGCATACACACACGTAGTTCAATGCTACTTGACTTGCTAGCTTATGACAACAATTTGATTTGTTATTGTTCTTTTTTGTTAAGTCTGACAGGTTTCATTTTTGCTTGACACTTCCCTTCAGGCATTGTATTTGGTGTCACCACAAATTCGCCCGAGAATTCTTTTTGACATCTCAGAAATGTTCAGCCTCGCCGGTAAAATATGTTTCAATTTGTGAGCGTCGCTATCAAGGGTGCATCAGAGCCTGTCACAGCTGGGGCTTGCACGGTAACAGTGAATGAGCAGCTAATGTGTCCATTTGGGGCCACCGTAGATGTATGACTGGGTGAGGGAAATACAACAGCCGGTGCCAAGCGAGCAAAGTGCAAGAAATCTTCACTGATGCTTTGCTGTGACATCAAGGGGTGTTCAAAATGCATCTCTATTGGAGGAAACAGTTACCCTAGTACACACATTAGTTAAAACTGCCAGAAATGTGTCAATATAGCCTGAAAACTCAAGAAAAAATACAAAATGGAAACAACACATTTCCTATCTTGTCTGTCTTGCATCTGTAATTTGACTCAGATTGTGTTAAAATCATTCTCAGATTAAGCCTAATTTGAGTAACATCATATAAAAAGTATCAATATAACAGCAAATGCATCTGTGCAAAATGTTTTAGAGAAAAATCAATATGAAATCTGTATGACAACTGGATAGTCAGACCAGTATTGGCCTCAAGTGGGAACCAGCCATCAAGCTCCTTCATCACGAGAAGAGGACAGAATACTGCGAGCCCAGAGGATGGTGCAATTCTACATGCTCATCACCTCCTCCATCCTCACCTCCTCCATCACAGTGCGCTACAGCGGGTGCCTGACCACCCACTCCCTTCTACTTTTTGTTAGATTTCAGAAGAGTCTGCGATTGGACCGTAGAGCACAAAGAACCACTGTTGTCTTTTACATGGATAAGTAACACTCTGGTGCTTTCACTCCCGATTCTGCAAATATCTGCTGTTTCTCGAGCGTCTGGTGTTGTCGCTTTTTTACCCCCTTTCCCTGATTGGTTCATCCACCTGTCAATCACCCCGTCTGGAATCGGACAGACAGGATAAGGTTCCATTCCCGCTCATCTTTGCAATCTCTCCAAGAGCTGTATGTCTCCAGGACTTGGGGGTGAGCAGGTCCGACCCTTCTCATCCTTTACACAGACCTTTTGGCTCATCCTCTCCCCTTTCCGAGTTTGTGAATTTTGTTTGCACTGACAATGGCAATAAAACCCTTGTCTGAGTCCAAACTGTCATTGTATCACTGGGCTAGACGCTTCAAGGGCACTATTACCCTATTATATTACCCTATTTTCTGATCTATGTTATAATGTTGTTTCCTTATCAAAAACACACTGTACCTGGAGTTGTGCTTTGTTTCATTCACACAAACTCTACATTTTTATTTCTTCTTTCAAATGGAAAACACGTCATGTACATGTACTAGATGTCATGTAGTAGTACACAAAGTGCTCCACTGTGTTTTTAAACTCCATACAGATGAACTAGAATCATTTGGGTGATTTCAGCCTTGGAATTGCCAATGTCTACTGAATAAAAGGTAAAACGTAGCTGTTAACTTGAAAGTACCTATTGCATGACATCACAGGGTGGAACAGAGCATTTTCATCTTTGGAGATGTGCAGACTAAGAATGCAGAATTACTCATGCGTGAACTGAAAAAAAAACACAAAAAAAACCCCGTTTTTGATGAGGTTTCAACATGACTAAAAGTTAAAAGTAATTAAGACATTTAACTCACAACACCAGATCTAGTCACACAAGACGATACAGTTTTGAAGAAGGGCATCTGACATAAAAAAAAGTCAAATAACTCGGCATCTGGTTTGATGTGGCAACCTTGACTGCACATGAGGATAAGCCTTTTCTGGATTACATCAGATATAAACCACAATAAAAGTGACCTAATTTCCATTTACATTCTCCATCTTAACGGCGTCTTTGCGGATGTCATTTACATAGCGCCATCTCAGGGCCGTGATCCTTCAGCGCATTTTAACAAGAGGAGCGTTTTTCAATTATCTTCACCGTGACCTGGGCTCACTTTTGGACCCTGACGCAGTGTGTACGTCCACATATCAAATCATTATCTGTGGAGATTAATGAAGAGAAAAGGTCCAATCGTCTGTGAAATAAAGAAGAAGATCTGAAAGAAAATGGACCAAGGCGATTTGATGAAGAGTTAACAGGACGAAATGTGTAGTAACCCACGGCAACTGTAAAGGTGTAATGATAGACAGTCTCCGCGCTCCTCTCTAGAGTGTATATCTAGGCACCTTGGGATAATATGGGAAATTACGCTCATAAAAATGTGTAACGTGCTCTATAGCCTTGGGACAATTGTAACAGATACAGCATTACTGTGCAGTATAGGATCTGAAGGTTTTATGAAAGCAATAAAAGTAGTATAAACTCAAAATAAAAATCATAAAACCAAGCACAATTTTCCGATCGATTGGCTGTAGATAAATCTTGTTCAAGTTCAGGATTATTAGTTCAGGAATGGCACGCTATATTGCACTGTGGAGTTTGGGAGTTTTGAGCCTTAAGCCACAACTATAAAATGCAGCCAGGTGCTTTTACTTCAGATTCTTTAAATATATAATAATTATCTCCATGGAAATGTTATTGCTTTGTTTGGAATATTCCATTAGAAAAATCAATCTTGCATTTATTCTCTTTTATTAGTTAAAGGGCCTATATTATCCTATTTTTTATGTAATTTAATGTTGTTTTCTCATCAAAAATATAACTGGAGTATACCCATTCTACCTTGTGATGACATGTGGTAATACAGGAAATGCTCCACTGTGTTTTTAAAAAATAGACCTTCACTAAAATCATTTGGATGATTTTGCCGATCTCTACCGAAATAAAAGGTAATTACAAGACGTGACATCTCCAGGTGGGACAGAGCATTTTGAGCTTTTGTAAACAGACTAATAATAAAAAATACATGTGGAATTGAAACAAAACAAAAAGCAAATCGGGGTATGTTTTTGATGGAGTAACAGCATTATAACATGGCTTAAAGCTCACAAAAATCCACTTTGTGCAATATAGGGGCTTTAAGAATGCATTCTCTGCATGGGTTTGCTTCTTCACAGATTTCCCTTGTGACTTGGCCTGATAGCGTCAACTGCTTGTCTCTATGGAAATAGGTCAATTTAATACCATACTGTGAAACATTCCAGGAAAAGCACTTGTTTATATCTATGGAGACAAGCAGGTGGCAGGCCCTACATTTGAATATATAAATATAGTTTGTGTAGGAGCTATTCACTTATTTTGTTTATTATAAAATGTAATAGTTATTTTTGTTTATATTTTTTTAAACCAATTTAGTTTGGGTTGGTTTTGTCATGCCACAGACTGTGAGGATGTCATAGACTGTGAGGATGTCATAGACTGTGGTGTCATAAACTGTTATGATGTCATTGACTGTGATGATGTCATGGACTGTTGATGTCATAGACTGTGATGATGTCATAGACTGTGATGTCATAGACGGTGATGATGTCATGGACTGTGATGATGTCATAGACTGTGATGATGTCATAGATTGTGATGTCATGGACTGTAATTCCGTTAAAATTATTTTTGTTGACTTACTTACTTTGTTCATCTATGGTCTGTGTTTTGTTGGTTCTCAAACATCTTCCTTTTTTCTAAAAGATAAAGGGAATTTTGTTTTGTTGTATTTTAACGGTTAACCTAATCCACAGCTACAGCAGTGCTCTGATATCACTGTAGATGACTCTGGAAGTAACACATTCAAATCTTATTACAACTGTCACAGTGATTGATTGAAACAGTCCTTATGTTAACCCTAATTTCAAATAAAACATCACAAACATGTTTACAATGACCAAATTCTAGGCCAGAGAAGCATAAAATCTTTGACAAGTCTTACTTCCAGATCAGCTCTATAATCCTCCTGGATGCTCAGTGTCCTCTGCTCCTGTATCTGTCCTGTGTCCTGATACAATTGAATTTTCACTCCAAAGGTTTTGGGGAGGGGTATTCTGGAGGGAGGAGCTTCATCAGAGATTATAACAAAGTTTTCTCAGGGTGATTAAAACATGTAAGTCTAACATTGGCCACAAACAAGCGACCTGTGTAAGATTTCAACATGCAGGATGGAGAATCGTAAAAAAATCATGTTATTGTCAAATTTGTATTTGCAATTTGAGCAACGGCTCTCAGACCATTTTTTCAGTGTACTAGAAAAGCTACGTAATCCATCTTTAAGAATATTCTGTTTAAATCAAAATGCAAACTAGCAATAAATAACAATAACATTCTGAGTCTCATATTAAAAGTGAAGGGCCTAGTTTTGTCCCACTTTGTCTAGCTGTAGTCCTCAGTCTAGTTTGGATTTAGTTCTGGTTCAGTTCCAGTTTTGATTTATGCATAGAAGTCAGGACAGATCCTCTCAAAAGATTTCCTCCATTTATTTTCTTACAGTTTGACCACTGACATACTCTCCGTCTGAACTGCTCCTCCCCTCTGCTGCTGTCCTCTGCCACAGGACAAGATGGGAGGGCATCCAGAGCGTTGGGAACACAGTGCAGCTCTACGTGGTCTCAGCGCTGTCCTGACTTATTGCTCCTCTGACACTGATGGCCACTGCTTTAAGTCATTCTCATATGTTTGGGTACAACCAGCTTCACCCTGGAGAGATTTGTGTTAACATATATTCTTCAGTGTAGTCGCAGAACTATTGGAACATGGAAAAAGTCTCAAAAAGTTTTTGCTAAAAGTAAATATAAAGAACTGACTTGAGCGAAGTAAAAATCCAGTATTAGGCATGTCGATGTATAACAGATGTTTCCGTGTACCAAATAGGAAGTGCGACAGGAGGCTCTTGTGGCTCCTTCTGACTCTGGCTCTCATTGACTTACATTAGGATCTTGTCGCTCGTCTCTCTGTAACTCTGTAACTCTCTGTAACTCGTCATTTTGGTCTTAAAATGTTCGTATTAACCCGCTCTAGATGATCCTGATTTTGTTATTTCGATATTTTGTTCCTAAATCAAGATACGAACATAAATAACGGACCAAACCTGTGGGTGACGTCACACTCGCTTAGTCCACTCCTTTTATACGGTCTAAGGTTTTATCCAATCTAATCCATTTTATTTTTACTCCAGATGCCCTTCCTGACCATACCACCTCCAGGCTTAGACATGCCATATTTGTATTGCCGTATTATTTGCTTTTTCATGCGAAAAGTTAAAGTTTATGAAAAGCAAAAATGACAACTATGATGTAAATTGTTCCAGGCACCATCTGCATGCTTGTGGCTACACAGACTGGAGTCACCCTGTGGATACAATTAAAACGGGCCCTTTCAGAAAACAACCAAAGCTGCAAAACAAGTCTAGGCTACAGACAAAGTCACACAGAAAAAAAAAAAAGCAATGATAAGCTGTCAGCATTTTCCCCAAATATGTTTGCTTATATACTGTTCTAGTGTTCCCTGATGTCACATGGAGTTGTGGATTTTTGCATTCACATAAAGGTGAGTCATGCATATTTAGTTCATCTCTCTCTTCAACTTCTAAAACATGTCTCTCCTCTGGGTCATTTGATGGTAATTCCTGAAAGTCCTCTTGGTTTTTGAAATCTATAGACCACCAGCTGTCCTTTTCAGATCATTTCAGAGCTAAAATCGCAGCAAAATGCCAGATGCCTAGTCCAGATTCTTAATTATAGCAAATCAAATCACTCAGAATGTATTTGTATGGTAGCGATGGCTTTTCAACCTTTTATGGTATTCGAATCTTTGAGATCTGATCATTTCAAAGAGGCAAAGAAACTGTAAGGAATATAACCAGTGCTGTTCTAGAGGAAGAGAGTTTTAAAGCTCTGAGGATCTGACAGATGGACCTGAAAAACTAAACTAACCCTAAAATCTGCTCTAAATTGCACGTCCAGTATCCATATATAGGTACTGTATACTGTAAATACTGGACCTTAAAACCCAACACAACCCAGTATAAAACTTTATTTGCACTCATGTTCTACAATATCCACTGTAGTTTTAAACCTGACTTTGGACACATTTAAGAGTCTCCTTTCACCGGGGTAACATCCATTTGAAGTTTTCTGATTAATCAGCCAGAACTAGCATCCAGTGGAGAAACAGTAGGACAGGGGAGGTGTGGGTGTGATTAGCAGTGTGCTGGAGTCTTTGGAAAAATAATAGTTAAAGTTAAAGTTAGTTAAAGGTGCATTGTGTAACTTTTCTGGTGCAGGGTCTGTCAAATGCGTTTCTCTGTGGAAATGTTATTGCTTTATTTGGAATGAACCTTTTTAATCATCACAGAGACGAAACTAAATGAAGCTCACAGTCAGAATGCCTGTTTTTCTAGGTATTTTTGAGCTGTAAAACCACCTGTAATTGAATAAATGTAAGGTACAGAACATTTAAAGCAAAGCAATGACATATCTATACAAATGAGTAGCCTTTAAATCATCTATCATTAGACATAACCCACAAACATGTCCATCCGTTCTCACGCGTTTCTCAGAATACCAACCCCGTTAATGCAGAGACACACTCTTTTAATCAGTTTGTCACTTTGTGTTAAGATCTGCAGCTGCTTACGCAACGCTGGATGTGAATTCGAGTCCACGGCGGAGCCAGGAGACGGCCTTAAGAAGTTTAATTTCCATCGGGTCGTATCGTGCAGAGACAAAACTCAGCGGTCATGGTTTTTGTGAGCGGCGCCACTGTGTGAATGAGCTCTACCTGGGATAAGAGCAGTGCTAATCCTAGACTTTAACCTTGTCAAAACAAATGATACCCTGCACCTGATGGAAGACAGGAGAGGATACGGCAAAGTGAGGCTAAAAATAGTGAAAGGGATGATTGACAGATGGAAGAATCAACGAGTCAACACTTGTATTCAAATACTGCCAAATAATATTAACTCAGCAAGCATGCAAGGATATCAATGAATAAATTATACTTTTTTAATATACATTTTCACAATTCTTTGCACTATATTTTACATTGTACCTCATTATGGTCTATAGATTAGATTAGATTAGATTAGGTTAGATAGTTTATTATCCTGAAGGATTTTTTTCAGGCAGCAACAATACATAATAATAACATCAATTTATATCAAATGATCAAGTTATAGTGAAGTGTTTAAAAGCCACATACAAGTATAACTACAATGCTCTGCAGTGACATGACACTGGGGTGTTCTACATGTATGTTTATTGGTGGAATGTTCATCAGTTAACATGGAGACACACACATTAGCAAACACTGCCAAATAAGTTTAAGTTTAGGTTTATAAAGCACTGTGTTGCGTGCGTGTGTGTGTGTGTGTGTGTGTGTGTGTGCGTGTGTGCGTGTGTGCGCGTGTGCGTGTGCGTGTGCGTGTGCGCGTGCGCGTGCGCGTGTGTGTGCGTGTGCGTGTGTGTGTGTGTGTGTGTGTGTGTATATATATATCTTTACATGTACAACATGTACAATAAAAATGTTGTACAGATTATTCTGCATGGAATTATTTTGCACTTAATGAGGTAGATATACAATATAATGTGTGTAGAATATAATGAAGCACATTTTTTAGTTAAATTATATGTCATTATATGCCATAGTCATGGCTATGTGTACTTTTGCAAATACTCCTACTGATACATAAATACATAAAAGATACATAATACATAATACATACATACATAATTTTAGCCCATGTTTCTACTTTAAATACAATGTCAAATTAGACTTTGTCTCCAAGAGAAATAACGTGATGAAAAATATGTATAAAACAAGTTCATATACAGTAAAATAGGCAACGCACAAGCACATGTTGATGTTATATTCTTCTCTATTATCGTGCTGCCTTCAAGTGCTGTTGAATGAATGATGAAATCAAACTGAGTAAATATGAAAGAGAAGGCAGTCAGTGCTGTGGAGCTCTGTAAACGGCTCTCAGGCTGGAACAGTGAGCCATGACCGAGCGTGTCGCTCTTAGCTCAGGCGTTTATCACTCTTCACACTCCTTGCATAAGCTGCCTAATATTTACAATAACAAACACATATTAAACATTTTGGGAGACACAGTTCAAATAATTTAAAGTTCACATATTACACAAACTGACTCTTAGGAGTTTTCAGTCATGTTATACCTCATCAAAAAGTTGTGTTTTGCTTCATTCAGACATAACCCATCATTATTAGTCTGTCTCCATCTCCAAAGCTCCAAATGCTCTGTTCCACCTTGTGAGGTTGTGACACAGTAGTTTTTAAGTTGACAGCTACATTTGACCTTTTGTTCAGTAGAGATGGGCAATTCCAGGACCGAAATGATCCAAATGATTCTAGTGAAGCTGAATAGAATTTTAAAACACAGTGGAGCACTTCCTGTATTACCACAAGACATCATAAGGTTATAAGAAGTGTTTTTATTTGGTTTTGTTGTGGGTTTTTTTAGAGAAGAGGAAAGCCTAAACATGCAGTCTTTGTGAGTTAAACATGTGTGAATGAAACACAACTCCAGGTATTTTTTGACGAGGAACCAACATTCAAACAAAGAAAATCAGAAAATAGCGTAATATGGGCCCTTTAGAGCCGCCCACACAATTTGGTCATTTTGGATGTTAAGGCCTCAGTTATCTGGATGATAAAATGTGACTGAAAAATAGCATTGTGTTGTGCACTACTGGGAAACGTGTGCATTATTTCTGCCACAAAACTGAGATGCAAATGAGCCTATTCAGTGAGTATAAAAGTTTGCCTGCCTCTCCTATGGGCAATTGAATCGTTGAAGTGTTGTGTACATTAACGTTTGGCCTACTTATAAATGTTTTCGCTTCCATTTGAACT
>KN496815.1:0-12125 GCA_000787155.1 Scartelaos histophorus | reverse complement strand
AAGCAGAAGTGATATAATTCATTGCTATTGGACAGAATGAAGTAGGTGCACAAGTACAAGAAGTCAATTATGGAATACAGAAGAACTTAAACTGCTCAGAAAAGACAATTAATATAGTGCTGACTGAATTCTTAATTTACTGCTAACATGGGAACATACTAAAGGTGGCATTTTATTTACTAGGGGTGGAACAAGAACAAGACACAATTTTCACAAGACAAGACCCCGACACTAGGACCATGAGAATGAGACAAAATGAGATTTTGACATCATTTGTAATAAACAAGCTGGCTTCACTATTTTTTTTATTTTATGTAATATTTGTATTTGTACATTGTAGTACTGCTTTTTGGAACTACAGCTTCCCCGATTGTATAATTCATCAGTCAAGGGAAATTCAGCGGGAAAAAATCAAAAGATAATCTTTCTCATGTGTGCACTATCTTGTGGCACGAGATCTTGTCCCATCCCTATTTGCAAAGTTAAATACCCCAACTTTATGATTCGCAAGGTTTGAAAGTTTTGAACCTTATCAATATTTGTTTAGGATTGGCTCTGTCCTCCAGCTCAATTTAAACAGTTGGAATTTTAAATGTACAGATGCCACATGAACCCAACTGATATCAAATGAGCATACAGAATTTTAGTTTGGAGTTTATCTGTCTTTTTCAGTGCTAGCAGATTGGATGAACTGCAGCTTCTGGTTCATGGTTTGGGTCTGGACTACCTCACTGACATAATCACCGTGAGTCTTTAACTTCTGTTAGCTTCAGTTAGCACCTCCACGCTAAGATAAACATCTTATACAGTAACACGATCAGGATTCACACATCTGCAGCACAGTTTACATTCTTTAATAGTGTCTCATAGTTGTTCCACCATCCTCCACCTGTCACTGACCTGCAACAACTAGGGTCACACTTTGATTTAAATATCAGTGATACTCAGGTGAACTGAAATCTTGTATAATAGACACATGTTTTATTTTGAAGGACCAGGACATCAGCTGGAGTCAGCTGCTCTCCATGGACGAGACTGACCTCCACAAGGTACAAATTCATTTATTAAGATTTAGATCTAATCTGTTATCTGACACAAGTCAAGTGGAGAGTAACACCGCTTCAGTGAAATGCAATAATTTAGTGGTTACATGAAACACAGCTGTTTCTCAATGGGGCATGATTGGAAAAATAGAGTTGGGTCCACAAAAAACACCTCAGTTGTAGACAGTTTATTCAAAATAACTGCTTGTCATGTGATTCTTTTGAAAGCCAAAATATTGCATATGTATATAAATGGACATTATAGGAAATGTTCCGGGGGGCACTTCCAGATCCATCAACTGTGTTGCCAATTGAATTTACATTGAAAAACTGTCACCCCTCTCTCTGAAACTGTTGCTGTAAGCCTCGTCATTTTGGTCTTAAAATGTTTGTAGGTTTGCTCTTCATGCTCTTGGTGTTTTCATTTCCCATTTTGTCGATAAATAAATTCCTATTTCTAATATGGAACTGGCTTCAGATTTGCTACTATAACTGTTAGCCTTGAAGAGCTCTAATTGACTGGAGCCAAACACTGTGGGTAATGGCAGACTAAAAATGTCCCAGAAAAATGTGTAAACTGTCCATGCCTTCTAGGTGGAAGTGTGTTGATGACATTGTGGCATTGTGTTATTTTTCCGTACACTGTCATGTAAAACTGTGATAAATATTTACTAGATACCAAATAATCAGAAAACCACAAAAACCTGTCATATGCATTTTAGCTGAGATAGTGCTCAATTTACAGTGTGTGTTGTGTCTCAGATCGGGATCACAGAACCTAAGGACCAGCAGAAGATTCTGACTGCAGTGCAGCAGATGGAGCTGGACAGAGTAGATCTGGAGACAGTCAGTGAACTGGGAACAGCCCACGCGGGGTCAGTGTGAGCAGTGTTACACTCATGACAAAAGGATAATGTGTTGTTTTACATAATGTATTAAGTTCAAATCACTGTACAAAAGGTGAGGCTCTGTCAACAGATATACCACAATGTTACTATGCCAGGGTGCCAATGGAGCTCGACATTTTCACCCACTTCAAGTTAATTCATTTGCCATTGAAAAATTCAGTTAAGAATTCAAAGGCATTGCGGAGGCTGATCTAATATCCATAACGCTGTTGCTTTAAGTGCAAAATGCACATTTAAAAAAGATTCAATGAAATGCGTTAATAACTTTCTAAAACTTTATAAATTTAAAAATGAAACAGATTTAAAAATGAAATTATAGGTCTTGTGCTCATTAGATGCCACCCCAGCTTTCAAATATTTCATATTCTTATTTTTCAGAATGTCCTTGGGAAAAATTAATGAGTGATAGAGATTTATTTCACTGTGTCTTTGCACAAAGAAGCAATCCTCATATCTTATTTTTGGTAATTATAATTTGTATTTAGGTCTGTAATGTGACAAATAATATAAAACAACCATTAGTACTTGTATATCTATCCCATTTATCCTTAGACCTAATCTCTACTTGCTTTACCCTGATATTTTCTGTGTTTCTCTAAATTTCTGCACAGCAATTTAGGGCCTAACCAAGAAACAATATCTTATTACATACATTTTCCCATGTATTTGTGCCAACTTTGTTTTGCTCCAATACAGATATATTGAATAAGCTGCTTTTACAGTCGCTATGTGCTGTTGTTTCTAATCCTTAGAATATGACAGTAAAGATAACATTGACTGTAAGAGTAATCCTACATTACCGCACTTTGAAACTGTATATAGTGTACTCTAACTGGACTCCAGCTGATCTGTCTCTGTCTCCAGGTTTAAATCGTCGCCTCCTCCTCGTTTGTCTTTATGGCAGTGTTTCAGATATGAACATGTGTAATCTCAGCTCTGGCACAAACAGTAACAGAGATATGAGTGAGACTGGACCCTCCTTTTCTATGAGACAATGTATGCAGGGCCCTCCAACAGTATGAGAAACAAAGGATGGGAAATATGTGTTTCGAGCCAGAACAGACCAATAACTTACAAATAAGTTTCTTTCCAAATTTCTCTGCGGTGGGAATGTGTGTTTGGCTGTATAAATAATAATTATTGCATTGCATTTTTTAGCGCTTTTTCAGACACTCAAAAGTAATTTCATGCTCAGTGGAACCTGATATTCCCTATGTTCTCTCATCCAAGCACTAACCAGAGGACTTTTGGCCGTACTAATCTATGAATGTAAGAACCGTAAATATTTCAAGCTATAGTCTTTTTTTTTTTTACAGTCTCAAGAACTAAATGTGGCATTTCTCACAACATACCATTTACTTTATTCCGATGACATAGAGTAGGTTCATTTGTGTAAAATGTAAAATTTTCATGTGCACCAACAAGTCATACACCACCAACTCTCTTATTTGCACTCAAGATCGGCAGCCCCATACAAAATAATGCAACCTGAAAGATGATGACGGGGAACTTCTAGAATAAGGTGAATACTGTGGAAAAACACTTTACTCTTTCCAAGAATAAATTCTGGATCCCCAACCTTAAATTGACTTAAATTGACATTAGCTGTCCAAATAAGTTTTGCACTGAAACCAGAGCTTTTCCTATAAAACAGTTGTTAAAAGTCAGTCTTATTGGCTGATCTCCAGCGCAGAGCTTGGTGGAAGTCATTTGTCAGTCTGTGTTTCTTGTGCATCTCTGCTAATGCGCCACGCTGTAATGACTTAAACGCTGTTTGGATCAAAACTGTGAGATTTGTGATGTGAGAGTGAAGCAACAAGTGCTGAGAGGACAGAGCTGCACTCACACTCCATTCATCCAAACACTGACCCAAGAATACAACATGAACACAGGAGACACTGAGCGAGCCAACAGGGGCTGCATGAGGGAGGAACGAGCACTCTAATAGTCTTATAAATTTACACCAGCCAGCAAGATTAGGGATGTCCCCATCCAGTTTTTTGGCTCACAATCCGATATAGAATTCATCCCAATACTGAGCTTTTCATTTTTAATGATTTTATTTATTCAGTTTAGGCTGTGCCTTTGTAATGAAGTTATTACCAGATATAAAAATGTGTACTTGCAAACATATCCTACAATTATTTTATAATATTATAACAAATTGTCTTAAACTACAGCAGCTTCAGAACATTTTGACAGAGACATTGGATGATGTTTTAGCCTCTGTTCCTAAAGCTTTATCTTTTCACCAAATCCAATCCAAGCCATTCCTAATGAAAATCAAGAGTTACATTCTTTACCAGACTTAAACTGTCCTCATCACGTGCATATCCCTGTGTGGGCATGACAATGACATTTAGATTCATTGTGCTACTTTAATTTAATTCATTTATTTTATAGCGTAATTAAAACAGTTGATCAAAGTGTTATCTAATAATTTAAGAGTTGAGTGTAGTGATAACTAGGATAATAATTGTAATAGTGATGCATTCACAATTTTAAAAAAACAAAACATACCAGAGCAGGGGCAGAAAATTATTGCCTGGACATCCAGATGGATATGTCTCTGTGGTGAGTCTGGATTCTTCCAGGCAAAGAAAATGTGTGTATTCCCTAAAAATACCTAGACATGTGATAACAAATTTTATAGAGTGATATATTGGTACAGAGGTATACTGCGATAAATGAAAATATTGAAACTATTTTATGCCACTGTCACAATGACATTCTCAGTAAACCACTTAAATAGACAATATCATTCAAGGAGCCTGAGCTGCAACAAATAAATGGCATAATGTTCAAATAATTATATAGAAGCTATTCTCCCTTCTGCAGCTCAAATATTGTTGTATTACAACAGAAATACCCCTTATCTCCCCACTTTTACAAAGGAAATGTACACATGATAATTATTGAGCCCCAAATATATTGTCTCACCTTTCATACATTAAATGTTGATATAGTAATGATCATGACTCTGAGTGTTGTATTGGTGCATCTCTATTGCTTATACCATTGTAAGTTGCAGCCAGTTCCCACCGTTCCCTTCTCTCTCCCATACTCTTTAGTCTCTCTGTGCTCTCAGCTCTGCTTGTTTCTGGTCTTGTTGCTGAGGAGGATGGAGTGATTCTTTGACAGTGTTTACACTTCACTCTGACACCAGTCTCCTCACACGACCACAGCCTCATTTAGCACATACAGGCTGACAGCAGGAGGCCAGTGCATTCAAACAGAGCAGACGTACATTTAAACAAGCCCCGCGGGTTTATCATTTAAGGTGGAACCAGGTTTATTATTTTACATGGGCAGGTTTAAGGTGGACTGACACAGACTTGACCTGCTCTCCATCACTGACAGTGTTAACGTGTATTTGTTTTCCCTGTAGACCCACATCAGACATTAAGCAGCAGGTGTCGAACTCTGTGGCTCCTCTTTCATAACAATCCACCTAAAGCTTTTTAATTATGCAAAACTTTCTTTTGGTATATATTTTTCAGTTTAATTTCCTAGGTTTGACATTAGCATTAAATGTACAGTTACTTTCTTGATATCGCACGCCACCTGCATTATTCCATGAAAATGAAACATTAAAATCATGCAAGCAGGAGGAGGCCCTCTTACAGGCCAAATTAGAGTCAGGTTTGCGAAGTTGCATGCTCGCTTACATTAACATTCTTCAGTTTTTTTTTCCCACTAATAAAACAAGTCTGAAAGTGTTTCATATGAAATTGTCAGATAAAAAATGGGGAATATTTACTCTTAAACTGATTTTTGTGCCACAGGAGTGAGGAACTGCATACTTTCCTGATCAGTGTGATGCAGCAGTGCTGTTACCTTACAGAGACCATCCAGGATGTGGTGAACCGTTTCCCTCGCAGGGCCTCTCAGGTACTACAAATACCAGAGGTGTTTCTGACGAGAGCCCAATATCTCAGTATCATATTTTCACCATATTTACCTCACAGTATTTACTGCAGTGTTCTGTTGAGACTAACAAAATATTTTTTGTTTTAAATACCTTGACAGGCCTTTGTTTTTGTCATAATTAAAATGTTTTTAATACGTTATTTATTCATATACTCTTTCCACTGCTTTGCAGTTGGTGTTTCCTCTGGACCCTGAGGGAAAGGCTCAGTCTGTGTGTAACCAGCTCCTGATCCAAACCAAAGACCTGCAGCAAGAGGTCACTCTGTTCAGGAACCTGCTCTGCCAGGTACACGGGCCATCACCATAGAGACTGCATCGACTTATCATGCAGTACATTAAAGCTGGAACACTTTATACTTTAAAGCTAACTGTAGACACTGCTTTGTCTGAAGCTCTGTCAAATTTTAATATGAGCCTTTATTTGAACACAATCGGATCAGAAAGAAATGACTGAAACTACAACAGGGGAGCTGATTTGTGCTGTTATACAATTCTCTCACACATAAAATTACAGTCACAAGCTAGTTGGCGTTAGCTAATAATTTTTCAGTTAGTCACTTTTTATTGATAATCACACTCCTGAACATAGCCATTGTTGTGTACATCTAGTTTGTTTGAGTTTTTAGGCAGTCTTAACAGTTTGTGAGTCTTTGATAATGTGAGCATAGTGTCTCCATGGTAACAGCTGAACATTCCACCTTACAGATTCATGTGAAACACCACCAGCACGATCTCAGTGCAAAGTATCAATATATTTTGTGGCTCAATATTTCTTGTGTACAATTTCTTTGTAATAGTAAGGAGATTTTTACAGTTGTATGTAATAATGTAATATTTGAGCAGTGAAAAGGCAGAATTAACAACTTCTACCCTACCTAATAAGTACTATATTTGCATTTTTAATTATTAATGGAATTATTTTGCCCCACTTGACTCCAGTCACATTTATACAGAAAATATGATTAAAAACATTTCATCTGGACAGTGTTTTTGAAATCAGGAAGTATCAGTTTAAGTCATGTTTGTGGAGATGCAAGCTCACTTATGGGGAGAAAGAAAATGTATACAGTTTTACAAATTATGCTGTGACATCAATTTGACAGTGGCTCTGAGTGGGAGATCTGTGAGAAGCACAACTGATAAAATGTGCTTCTTTTGCCTTTTTGTCCAGTTATTTGTCCATGGACCTATTGTTTTTACCTCCAAAATAATTATGCCCTCAACACAGGGACTCTGAAACATCTTCTTTAAAAGTCCTATATTATGAAAAGCTTGGGTGAGCTTTAAGACATGTTGTGTTTTGTTTGATTCACACATGTTTGAGTCATCCTTTATTATTCTGTCAAAGCTCAAAAAGCTCTGTCCCCCCTTGTGACAGTTTTCAAGTTGACAATTACCTTTACCTTTTGTTCAGTGGTGATTCGCTATGCGAGGGCTGAAATCTTTCAAATAATTTTAGTGAAGGTGGAGTTGAATTATTGCAAGACATCACAAAGTGGTGAGTGTTTTCTGTTTGAAAGAACTCGGCCTACGCAGGGTTTGTGTGTTAAACGTGTGAATGAAACAAAACACAACTCCAAGTATGTTTGTGATGAGGAAACATCAAATTAAAAATATTTAGCAGAGTTGTAGACTTGTATATTTGTTAAGAAGAAAATGTCATTACTCACCACTGACACTCAGATGTGATGTCATCTGCGTAACCTACAGACCTAACATGGCTCTAGTGCTACAGATGCCTTGGGGCAGTGTGACGTAGACTTGGCTGCTTTATCATGCGCCTCTTCATTTCTGATCTGGGATTTGACCCCTGAAGCTCCGCCCCCTGCTGGCTGGTACATACCTGCACAGATAGACCTGCTGTGACATGCCCCTCACATTAAACATATGAACTCACAGTATAGACATCAACTGTCAAACGTCTATAGTGCTCAGATTCTGCTTAATAGACTTTTTGGTCAGTCTGCTCTATTTATGGAAAAAAGATTATTTATATTTGTCAGAAAATCATAAAGTGATTGATTCTTTTTGGTGGCATCCTGCTGGTGGTGTTTGACACATAACTACATGGTGGAATTTCCATGCCACACGCACACATTAGCAGCACCATAAAAAAGTTTTAAAACAGTCTGAAAACTCACGATTTAAGCAACACATTCTGCAGCCTGTGAACAATAACAACGTTCATGGTCCTAGGTGTTTTGTTTTTTTTTCAATTAAAAGATGAAAGTGACTGTTGGATAATGCTAACTAGCCTGTGACAGCAAATTTATATGTGAGACTTGTTTAACAGCACAAATCAGCTCACCTGTTTTAATTCCAACTAAAATAGCTATTTTAGGTCAGATTGTATTAAAAATAAAACTCAGATTCAAGCCTAATAGAGCTTCTAACAGAATAGTGCCTTCAGTTAGCATCACAACCCTAGGGAATGTTAACATGAGTTTCAAAGTGTCATTTGCTAATAACTGAATTACTGTAATTTAAAATATAAACACATGAATACATAAATAAATAAACCAAAGTTTTTGTGTGAGAGATGACTAAAATATGCTGAAATGCTGCATGACTAAATATGCACGCATTAGAGCTTATTTGTAGAAGTCTGAAAAACATCCAAACATCTCACCTTTACAATATAATTGGGCCAATTGAAATTTTGTTTAATTTCATTATGTGGTAACTGACAGATTATATTTTCCTCTCTTACACAATTGATACCCAAATCAGATCATTTCAGTTTGCGATGACACACACATTCTGACAGTGGCTTTCAGTATAAAGCCTCTAATAGTGTCATGTGGCCAATAGCCGTGCTGCAGATGCTCCATTTCATCATGTTCCATTCCCCACACTTGCCAGAAGATTCCACTAAAAATGAATACCTGTGCCTATATCTACACCAAAAATTCTATTCAAATGCAATTTACAGCCAGTAAAGGCGTTTTTCTGGACATTTAAACGTTCCCACAATAAAATAAAGATGTCATTATTCATTTCTCATTAGTGTAATTTGGCCCTTGTTAACATTATGTTTGCTAGGTAACAAGTATGGAATATCTGTCTACTGCTCTTGTCTAAAGTTTGTTTTTTTTCTTCAGTCGAATGATTTGAACCATGTTTGAATGAAATGAGCAGTCTAACCTGTCATATGCACTGTCTGTGTCTGCGTCTGAGTTTGAGTTTGTGAAATGTTGCGAGCTGAGACAGGTCTGTGCACCTGATCCTCGGGTCACTGCAGCAAAGATGGAAAATATTGAATACGACTTAAGCTCCTCCAAACCTACAAAAACACTATTGAAAATCTCTGCCCACAACAGGGGGAACTAGGGTGATAAAAAAAAAATTGGCTAAATCGCCAGATTGAGGTTTCTTTTCTTTGCTTTTGAGCAAAGAGCTACATTAAACAGACACTCCTCCACCCACTTCTCGTATTGTCCAGCCATCATCATGCTCTGAGTGAGTGACAGGTGGATCTATCCAGTCAGTCAAGTGTGAACATAAAACATACGCAGATAGCTTGTTACTTAGTATTATTAAAGGTCTTATGTTACACAAAATTAATCCATGTTACCTCATCAAAGACATATTACTCAAACAAAACACAACTCCAGGTATATTTTCGGTGGCTGAGTGGCAACACTCATGCCTCACAGCAAGAAGGTTACGGGTTTGATCCCCGGGTCGCCCGGGCCTTTCTGTGTGGAGTTTGCATGTTTCCTCCCCGTGTCTGGATGGGTTACTCCGGTTTCCCCCATCAACCAAAAACATGCAACATCCCTGTGACCCCGACCCCTGATCCCTCATTCCTGTGACCCGTGGGACTACGGATGAATTAGCCGTGTGTGGCTACAATCCGGCGTGTTTACATTCGTGCTTGTCATGTATGTTCATTAACATGCACTGTCCCAATCAAATAAACACATACGAATTTTAAACTGTCTACATCTCCAATGTCCAACTGCTCTGTTCCCCTTTGTGATCTCATGAAGCAGTAGTTTACAAGTTAACACATTCCTTTTACCTCTTTTAGTAGAGAAAGAGGTACTTCCTGTATTACCACATGACTTCACACATGTTAAGCCTAAATATGCAGTATTTGTGTGTGGGAACATATGCGTAGGAAACTCTTTGATGAAGAAAACATTATAACATAAAACAGTCTCATATCGGCCCATATAAAGACTGTAAAAGATACATGAACTGTGATCAGATTGAACTTGTGTTCTGGCTTGTGACATTTTTGGCATATGGCCCATCCCTAGGGAGAACCAAGATTATAAAACACAAATATTTTAGCAGAATATTAAGACATTTACCACTTTTTTGTACACCTGTGAAATCAACCAGTTCTGTGCAGGCAACAAGTTAGACCAATGGTTCTGAAAGTAGGGCTCAGGACACTAGGGCAGTTGTGAGGCATTGAGCTGGGAGTCACAAATTGATTTAAAGATAGAATTTTAAAATGATGGTGAGCACTCATATAAATCTATGGTCTGTCTCCTTGTGGTGGCTTGCATAAATTTGCCATCTGTGAATGGGGAAGTTTATTTGGCTGCAGTGCCACTTGATCTGTGCTTGTGTCAGGTCAGATCATACTCAGTTTATCCCTGTGAGTGTCTGAGGAAGGTTCACTAATTTTTGTCAAATGTTTCTACATTACACGATATTACACTATTTTCTGATCTATGTTATAATGTTGTTTCCTCATAGCTGGAGTAAAACACACCTGGAGTTGTGTTTTGTTTCATCCACACATGTTTAACACTCAGCCTGTATATTGTTCTCAAACAATAAACACTCTGTTGTAAAAATACACTTTGTGATGTCATGTGGTAATACAGAAAGTACTTCACTGTGCGTTTGATCTCCATAGACATTCACTAGTATCATTTAGAGGATTTCAGAAAGTACCCATTTCTACAGAACTAAAGGTACGAGGTAGCAGTTAACTTGAAAACTATTGCTTCATGATGTCATAAGGTGGAATAGAGCATTTTGAGCTTCGGAGATGTAGACGGACTAATAATAAAGGATTACTCAAACATGAAATGTAAAAAACCACAGTGATGTACTTCCTGTATTACCACATGACATCACACATGTTCTCTTTGAACCTAAATATGCAGGATTTGTGTGGGAACATGTAGGATTTGTGTGTGAGGACAAAAAGACTGCACAAGGAACACTGTTAACTCTGAACATGTGTCATTCAACCAGATCTATGTGCAGTACTGAAGACCATGTAGAACATCTCTGATACAATTCACTTTGTCACTCTGTTTATGTACAGCAGAATTAGGCAGATTAAATATCAGCAGTCATATTACTGTCCATAACATAATATACTGAAGTCACTTTACTGAGTTTTATTCTGTTCATATGCTGCACTGTTACTTTTATTGTACATAATAGTCTATTTTTATCATTATTTTCTATTCTTAAATTATTTTAAAGCCATTATTTACATCTTGTTCTATTGCATGTTACCATTTTCCTGCTGTTCTTGAACTGTGTGTTGCAACATTGAAATTTCCCCACTGTAGGACTAATTAAGTCATATCTTATCTTCTCTTATGCTTATCTTAAATTAATTAAACAAACTACAACTCTAGGTATGTTTTTGAGGATGCAACAACATTATAACATGGCTTAGAGCTCACAAGAATCTTAGTAATATAGCGTAATATAGGTCCTTTTATAGGACACATGTAGATGTTTGTGGGCATCAAACCAGGAATAATCAAAGAATTTAGACGTGATCCAACGCTTTCATGGCTGTACTGGTCATGTGATCATAATGATCATGTGATTAAAAATTTAGCAAAAAGATTTTTTGTGTGTGTTTTTGTGGGTCTGTTGTCTATTATTTTTTACAAATGGAAAGTTAATTTGTGAACTAACTTTACATGAATCTACACAAATTTCTGTTAATATTGGTTTTGGGTTGCAGTATAATATTACTACGGTATTGGCAAAAAAAATATTATTATCTTTTATTATTATTATTATTATTATTATTATTATTATTATTATTATTATTATTATTATTATTATTATTATTATTATTATTATTATTATATTATTATCATTATCATGATCAGTTTGGGTGACGTGTGTGTTGTGTTCAGGTGGACCAGGCTGATGACTGCTCTGAAGTCCCTGTTATTTCCTCTAAACTGAGCTGGAGGCGGGTCCTGAAGGGGGCGGCACTGAGCATGGCGGGAGCTGGGGCCCTGCTGCT
>KN496814.1:0-13238 GCA_000787155.1 Scartelaos histophorus | reverse complement strand
TCAGCAGCGTTGGGTGATCCGCACTTTATTGCGTTGACATTTATAGCAATGGGGTTTTTCTTAAAGAAGTGATATTATTCAAAATTGACCTTTTGGAGCTTTCTTCCATGTTATAACATTGTTCCATCATCAAAAATGTGCATGTTTGAGTAATCTAGTGATCTCTCACTACTCAAACCTTCATTACGGTTATGTGTAAGATTCTGTGTTTACCCAACAAGCCTTAGTTAGCCGAGCTTCTGCACAATTTACTATAAATATACAAAACAATACATTATAACTTCACAAACCTGATGCAACATGCAGTACCGTATTTTCCAGAGTATAAGTCGCCCTTTTTTGCATAGTTTGGGGGGTGCGACTTATACTCCAGAGCGACTAGTATGTGAAATTATTCACACGTTATTATATCAGTTTGTTTGTTGTTTTCAGTGGATTTAGTGATGTGGAGTAATATTGGTGCTTTGGTAAACTTGTTAGCATGTTCTTTATGCTATAGTTATCTGAATATTTGTTAGTTTGCCACGTTAACATACCAGACACTTCTGACGGTTTGTTGTCGATGCGTCGTGCAGCTGAATGTGTTATGTTAGCATACGTACACCTATCCACGCTGTTGCTCTTTAATCTGTTATTTTAAACAGATTAAAGAACAACCCTCCCTTATACTTCAGTGCGACCTATATATGTTTTTTTTTTCTTTATTATGCATTTTTTGGCTGGTGCGACTTATTCTCAGGTGCGACCTATACTCCGGAAAATACGGTAATGTCAATAGCAAGCATCACGCTAATGTGTAGTGATAGCGCTCTGAAAGGGGAGCAAAGTTAAGGGACAATAAAACGTATGGTATGTGTTAGCAATTAATATCACATGGTAATACCCACTCTTTAAGTTTTAGATGCATGAACCTCCAACATGTTTTTACAGTCAATAGGTCTATCTTTTCACTGGGAAATCAGGCGAAATTCTCAAATTGCCTCCACTAAACAGATGAGCAAGGCCGGTTTAATGCTAGCTACCAATGCTTTTTTTTAACACCAACTTTTCTTTTCACTGCTAGTACTTTGCTGGCTACTTACAAATTCCACAGTATTTCCTAGCACAGTCCATAAGTTATTCAAAAGTGGACGTGATCTGCAAAATCTTTTAATCACGTTATAGTCGTTTCCCGTCACCGTTTACTCACCCAAAGTGGTATTCGGAGTGATTCATGCACGTTGGAACAATCTTGAATCGTATATTTTCAAGACGGCCCATTGCCAATCAACTCCCGTTTTCACATCCTCCAATGCACGCCCACTGCTCTGTACTTACTTTGGCCTCCAATTTTATTTTCTTAATAAGCAATACACGTAGGATTCGGTAGATTCGTCATCATTTTGGTATAAATGGAAAAAAAAATCTGCCCGTTTGTTGGGATGACATTTAGGGCAACGTCAGCTTCCATTGGGCACGCAAGTTACTGGATTTCAGCTGATTTCTTTCTTTTATTGGGCTGTTTTAGATGAATTTTGTGATTTAAAATGTCCAAATTATAATCCATACATGTCAGATTATAACTATAGAGCTGACACAAGCACATCTGCTGTAAAACTGAAGTTAAGTGTGCAACGTAGTTTTAAAAATCTGAAATAATGCATAATACTTTATAAGACAAACAAGAAATGTAGTAGCGCAGTTATCTTAAAGTTCTTGTGTGTTCCACTTGTTTGCTCCTTAAAGTGGCGGATCAGAGGAGTTTATGAGATGCGTATAAAATGAAAATAGGCCTTGTAACTTTCCCCGAGCGCTCGGAAGCAGCTGATGAGTGGTGGGACTGGGTCGTGAAAGAGCTTTATAGACAACAGCTTCCATTGAGTTTTCCCTCATGGGGTTTGAGTTTTGGCAAATACAGGATTGGTGGAACATGGGTTTTTTAACACTTGTATTTGGAGTGGAAATTAAATGTGCAGAAATTGAATGCGCTTTATACCAAGTTTCATGATTATACCAGATCTGTTTTAGTTTTTTGATAATAATCAGTGTTCAAAAAATGTATTTCTTGTAGACAAAATGTTGCCTTCATCTAGCTTAGTTACTGGGTTGTACAACATGAACACTCTCATAATAATGTTGACTATACTCTAGAAACAATTCATAAATACTGTTCTTTGAGTGAAATGTGTGTGTCTTTTTAGAATTTATTTGCGGTGGGATTGCTTAGTAACTTTAAAGCCGCAGTATGCAAATTGTGGGCAAAAAATATCTAAAATACAACCATGTTTTTCCATTGTGGCAGCGTTTATTGCACTGGAAAACAGAAAAGTATGCGTTCTTACTGGGAGAAGGCTTGCATCTCCACAAACCTGATTCTTCCTGCTTGATTCATGGAAATGTTCCTTTGGTTATGATGTGCCACAGTATGACAAACAGATCCATCTCTGAAGTTCTATGGAGTCATGCAGGCCTCCTCCAGAAAGTGTATCATTAAACACTGATATCAAAAGAGACGCAACGTTAAACCCAACCCAGGTATTCACGGAAAGATTTGAGGGTTAATACAGGTTGAGAAGCAGGTTGACCAGGAGTTGACTTTTGGCAACATCAGCAAAAGTGAACAATGGGGGAGTGTCAAACACACCGCCCAGTGTCCCTGATGCATCCTGCACCACTGCGTGCACAAAGCAGGAAGCCAAAGCAGGTCTACCTCTCCAGACTTTGGCTCCGTCCACCAGGAGGATTTGAGATGATTGATGAAGTCTTTCCTCCAGGATCTTAATGTCAGAGCAGGACTTATGAGAGCAAACAGAATCTTTACAGACACGCCTTTCCTCCAACAGTCCGTCTTATTCGAAATATATGGAAAAATCTTGTGTTTGTAACCACAACAACATGCATGACTTGATCCTAATCTGAGCATTTTTAGAGTTATATCACAGGCCACAATGGTCTCAACGAAAGACATTCCTGCAACAAAATAGGGCTGCAATCGAATAGAAATTGAATGGGCAGAATTAGCAAATCGCAAAGGCAGTTTCCTGTCTGATTTTGCATGAAAACCCTGTTGTTTAGATCTGTGCAAACATGTTCAAAAATGTGATTCTTATATTTTGTTTGTTTGTCGGTTCAGATTTCAGTCTTTTTGTCAATTCTTCTGTACGCATTTAAAGGGATTGTATAGAAGACTTTGATTCTAAATTCCAAAGATTGAATAGTTATTTTGCTGAAAACAATTCTATACTGATTTATTCTTAGTTATTTTTAGTTAGTTGCCATTTTGGTTCAAGGTGATTATCCATTAAGAAAGCAGAATGATCCTCACATGAGTCTTTCATTTGGGTTGCCAGTTCCAATGCTGAAATTCAGTTGGTTTTTGGTCTAAAATGCCTCTAAAATTCCATATTTAGATCACAAGATTACCTTTTATTATTCTGCAAATGCGATATTCACTGAAAACATTGTATTTAGGTTTGTTTTTGATGTTGATTTATTTTGACGCTTTCATTTTGGACGTTTTCAGGTTCCACTCCCTTTGCTCTCTCTGCAAAGACACTCGTTCAAATCCCAAGAGAGATCAAAAACCATGTCAGACGCTATAATATGGTAGAAAGCTCCAAAATATTGTAGGTTCTGCACCTCAGAGCGAATTCTGGAGGTTCTGGGCTTTCACATGAGGCCTGTTCATGAAATAAGAATGAGGAAAAACTTTGACGTCTCCTCTTCCTGCAGGTTAAGCCAGGTTCAATTGCGACTGTAGTACCTTGTTTAAAACTGCAGGCTACAGGCAGTTCCTTTAAATGTGAACAGTTTTGAACAGAATCCTATTATCCCAACAAATCGCAGATCTAATCCCAATCACAATGGTTGTCAGAAAAAATTGCAACTGGATAGTTTGCCCCAAATTGCTCAGCTCGACATCAAAACAAGTTTTTATCCAGCAGAATCTAGTAAGCGGCACTTCACTACAATTCTTTCCTGGAGTAAAACGAAGGCCGTTCCCGATCCAAACCTCAATTACACAGTGTTTTTCCAAGATTCAATTATGCGGCCGATTTCATTTAGACTCGAAAATCAGCGGGGTTGATCTTGTAATGATGTTGGAGGGAGTGTTGTACGATGGATTTCTCAAGAGGCTGCAGAGAGGTTTTGCATTGCACCGGGCCCAGATAAGTGATGAAATTAAGGGACTTGTGGGGCTGGATATCTTCGAAACGCAAGCTAAAAAAGTGAACGTATCCGGCGAGAGCTGACAGACGTGTGGAGGGGCGAGCGGAGGAGTGTGACTAAAGAGTGGAAAAGGGTTTTAGCGTCTGACGAAAAAGGAAGTATCCATGTCAACGAGGAGGATGGTTTTACGCCATAGGGTCCTGCAGAGGTCAACTGTAACGAACAACTTTAACCCTAATCCCTATGTGTGTACTATAGACTGGCCGTGTCCATTTCGCAGTTTTCATTTTGTCTTTGTTACATTACTTTGCCTTTTTTGCGTAATTCATCTTGTCCAAACATCTCCATAAAGACCAGCAGATCATCTACCACATACAAGTTACATGGAAAGGAATGAAGTAAAAGTATTAAAGTACTCAACACTTGACTTTTACGACACGACATTTGAGAAGTTCCACCACATTTTTGAACAGGACTGAAAAGTAAAAGTATCTTCATTACAGTTTCAGACCTGCTGAAAACTGATTTCTTGTTAAGTTCATAGTTTAAGAAAACAAAAATATACCGATAAAAACAGCCAGGAAAACTTGATTGCTCCTGTTGAACAAAATTAAACACAATTCTTTCAAAATCAAGAAATACTTTGATGTTTTACTCTTTAAGTACATTTTTAAACCTTAATACTTTTACTTGAGAAGCTTTTTTCATGTGACAGTTGTTTTTTTTTTCACTCTGGTATCTGTACTTTTATATAACTGACAAACTCAAGTACTTCTTCCACCACTGATTATAGCCGCATAAAAATATTTGTAATTATGTATATAGACCCGTTGAAAAATTGGAAACAGAAACGTTCTAAATTCTGGAATAGAGGCAGCTGGAGGCAAAAGTGAAGTGGAACAAAATGTGACTTTCATGGGAAAACTTCAGGATTTCAGAATATCACAACTTATGAAAAATCAAGGACAATTTGGAAAATGAAAACCTCATTTACAATTGTGTTTTACATTATTTGTTTATTTGACTGGAGATTATGATCGACACTTTTATTTATACAAAGGCAAAATCCACATTTTGAGGTTTTATTTGACAAATCCATATAGAAATGTCAGACCCACAACAGTGTTTCACTTCATCTTCTGATATATTACACATTTCATCATAAATTACACTTTTTGTGGAGCCCAAATACTATTTTAGGGTTAGAAAACTATATTTTTCCCATCCTTCTTAACAGAGAAGCAAAGCAAATAATATTTTTACATTGAAAATTCAAAATAGTTGCTTATTTTTTGTTGTAATGTCATAAAACCATTAGCATTTAGGTCTGCACGTCAGTTAATCATTGTAAATATTTGATGTTAGCTTCATTTTGCCTCCACCATTCCAGAATTTTGAACATTCTATGACCTTGAAAGGTCTGAAAGGGTCTGTAGTATCCATGTCAAAAATGGGAATATAAGAGGCATTTGGAAACCCTTATTTCAACCCAAAAAGTGGTCATAACGCTCTGAATAAGTGCACAGCATTCACCATTCTAAGGAGGAGGACTATGTAGTGATTAAGGGTTAGTAACATCTGCACACAGACTTAGACTTGCACCAATAGGCCTGTCACAATAATTAATATAATGATTTATCATCGTATAAATGATAAATGGAACTATGATTTTTGGGGAGTCCATTTTTTTCTCATGACGACAACATTTTCTTTGTACTAGCATGGAACTTTTTGTAATTTATCGACGCTATAATAAGACATGAGCTGTAGAAGGTTCAATGAAAAAGTTCTATGACTCATTATAGACGAGATCCAAACCAACTGTAAACAAGTAAAAAGTTTCATTCTGCTTCTTCTGACCGGAAAGAACTGACTTAGATGGATGTAGAACAGGTGAGCTGATTTTGCTAAACAAGTCCCTCACAAATAACATCACAATCGCAAGCGAGCTAACGTTACCCAACAGTTTTGGTTTTTTCCGTTAGTCACTCTCACATTCTTTTTTTCTTTCTTTTTCTTGACAATTCAACACCTAAACAGGCCTTTGAACGCTCGTATTAATCACAGGTTCTTTTGTACTTGAGTTTTAAGACTATTTTCAAACTCCTTTGTCGGTGTTTGCGTTGTATCACCATGGCAACTGCTGAACAATTGCCAATAGACATACGCGCAGAACCCACCCTAGAGTTTCTTATTGATTACAGGCTCTGGAAAATGTGCTGCTTAAATCCATTTTGTACTTGAGTTTTCACACTTTTTCCTGCCATCTTTGTCAATGTAATGAGTCTGCTGTGTTACCATGGCAACTGCTCAACATCCAGCCATAGAACTACATTCAGAGCTGCCCCTTACATTGTCTTTTTGATCACAGGCTCCTGAAAATACACTGTTCAAATCCATTTTGTACTAGAGTTTTCACATTATTTTCAATCTTCTTTGTCTGCATTTGCTAATGTTGTGTCGAGTCACCACGACAACTGCTCAACATCCTGCCATAGACATACACACAGAATCCCCCCATAGATTATCTTATTGATAAAAGGCTCCTGAAAATGTTTTTAAGTCAGTTTTGTACTTGAGTTTTCAGACTATTTTTAACTATTTGTTTGTCAGAGTTTGCTAATGTGTTGCGTCACCACAGCAAATCCAGAAAAATCTGCCATAGACATACACACAGAACTCCCCCTAGATCATCTTATTGATCAGAGGCTACGGAAAATGTGCTGTTTAAATCCGTTTTGTACTTCATACTTTTTTCAACCATGTTCTCCAGTGTTTGCTAATGTCGCGTCGAGTCACCACGACAACTGCTAAAGAATCTGTCCTAGACATACACGCAGGACCACCCCTAGATTTTCTTAGCCATCACCGGTTTATGAAAATGGGCTGTTTAAATCCATTTTGTACGAGTTTTCAGATTATTTTCAACCTACTTTGTCAGTGTTTGCGTTGTATCACCACGGCAACCGCTGAACAATCCGCCATAGACATACACACAGAACTCCCCCTAGATCATCTTATTGATCAGAGGCTCCAGAAAATGTGCTGTTTAAATCCGATTTATACTTCATACTTTTTTCAACCATGTTTGCCAGTGTTTGCTAATGTTGCGTTGAGTCACCACGACAACTGCTAAAGAATCTGCCATAGACATACACACAGGACCACCCCTAAATTTTCTTAGCAATCTCCGGTTTACGAAAATGGGCTGTTTAACTCCATTTTGTACGAGTTTTCAGATTATTTTCAACCTACTTTGTCAGTGTTTGCCTTGTATCACCACGGCGACCGCTGAACAATCCGCCATAGACATACACACAGAACTCCCCCTAGATTTTTTTAAGCAATATATTAAAAAATTCAGCTCAAAATGCATATCTGGACCACATCGCCGTAGGATGGGTTAAAAACATGGCAAGGTCCGGGGGCAGTCGGGGTGAAGCATGTGCCACAGTGGAGCGGAGTCAGTGTGGTTTGGACCCAGAGCAAACAAGAACAAATGCTAGGCCTGATCTCTCTCATTTATTATAAGTATAGCATGAGATCATTTCAAAGGCACATTCTTTTTCGGCCAAACAACAAAAATTATGAGCTCACGTTTCAGCAGGCCGTACACTGCATGACTCAGACCGTCAACACTTTGGGTACTGTTCAGGGACTGTTCGGCGTCCAATCGCGAAGATAATTCTACAGAAAATGGATGAGGAGTTTGGACGGTGGAATGTTGCGCTAAACAAAGAGTAACTGGCTGTTCTCCGGCGCTCTGACTACTACAAGTGATTTATACTGACACTCGTAAACTTTTACAACTCATCTGTTATTTTCTTTTGTTTTGTTTTTCTGGTGAAGTATTTCCGATAGAAGATTCAAATAATACCAATTTAGGTTTGTTTGTTGTACGTTTTTATGTTGTGGTGGGAAAAGGACTCGATTGTGTTACTTAAGTAAAAGTATAGAAAAAGGGCGCAACAAAATACTCAAGTAAAAGTAAAATTATAGCATTAAAAATCTACTTAAGTAAAAATATTAAAGTACTAGTTTAAAAAAGAACATAAAGAGTCAAATCTGTTCGCACAGATTTTGAGATGTAATAAAGCTAAATAAACTTTTTTGATACAGAAATAATTGAACTGGTCATTTTTGTTCTGTTTTTATTTGTATATACATAATTTTTTTACTCTGTACTTTTTTACTTAGACTATGAACATGTAAAAAAAAATACACTTTTCAGCCTTTTCAACAGGTCTCAAACAATGATAAAAAAGTTTTTCCTTTTCAATCCAGTTAAAAAATGTAGTGCAGTTGCAAGTACAGATACATGCTCTCAAATATAGCAAAGTAAAAGAAACAAGTATCTACTTTAAAAAATGCTTAAGTACCTAAAATCTATACTTATGTACAGTGTTTAAGTAGTTTTACACTGTTACGTTCCACCACTGATTTTGCAAGAAAGAATTTATACTTTTCAGGCAGCATATTTTTAATCCTACAACAGTAATAGTACTCTTACTGGAGTAAAAGTTGTGGTTCCTCTTCTCACTGTGAGTAAGTTTGCAAGTAACAAAAGTTTTATGCTGAAAATCTGAAATGATTTGAACGTTTGTGTTTCTTGCATCGTCCCTTCAATTACTTTTATTTCAGTTTCCCAAATATGTTTTTTACTTTAACCTGAGTCATTTCTTCAACGACTACTTTGTACTTCTATTATTTTGAAGTAACCTTGCTCTTACTCAGTACTTTTTTGACTGTTTCTCCACCTCTGCTCCTGTACGATGTTCAAAGCTGTGGTCAGACTGAAAAAGATGAGCAGGAAGCGTCCATATATGGCAGAGAGTTTGTGATGTCACTAGAGCCCATAACTCCACATCCCGGTGTACGCGAGCTCGCAGGACACGGCGCACTATCATTTACATTCCAGAGTACAGGGCGCGAGCAGAGAGGAAGGCTTCAATCTCCATAAAAGACAAGGACAGTGCAGATAGTTGCGTTTTTCTTGCTTTTCCTAAATTGTCTAGCTTATCTATCTCCATGGAGACGAGCAGTGGTGTCACAAGGTCAGATCTGTGCAGAAGACACCCCGCTCACAGTGAATGCCTGGTTTTTAATATATTTTTGAGCAATAAACCCAGAACTATTTTGCTAAATCTACTTTTCAGAGTTCTTTTCATTGACCCTCGGAAGTTTTTTTTGGAGTGATTCATGCATGCTTGAGCAATCTTATTTTCAAGACGTCATTCTGTTATCAACTCTACTACCACTACTCCTTACTTCCCTCTTTAATTTTGTATTCATAATCAGTGATACACTCAAGATCTGGCAGTGTCCTGTAGCCATTTTTGTCTTTTTTTTGTAAATTCACTACTCGCTAGTGTGAGGTGCCAACAAAACTCAGCAGATTAAATTATTTTGTTAAGTCGTTTTCGATCAGTATTATGATTTAAAGGTTGGAGAGGATTTTTCAAGGAAAGGACAAACAGCTCCCTAAGTAGAAACGCCTCCTCCTGCCTCTTCATTACGCTAGAAATCATGTGGTTTACAGCCACTAACTGAACTGCTGTTGAAGTTACTTGTCCGGAAGTAATTTAGCGACCAACACGTCAGTCTTTAGGCCCTTCATCTGCTTCAGTGCAGCCATCACTGGAAGTAATCTCTGAAAATAACCTTAGTTTGGTTTCGCACCTTTTCCCCTTCTCTTCTCCTTTCAGCGACCTAAAAAACAGACTTTCTTTCACGGTGAACTGGTAGTGAATTCCCCTCTGTCATTGCAACAAACTTTGTGCAAACTTTGCGCAAAGCTACGTAGAACCATTGCGTTGGTTGAGTAAACAACGTCTTGCGTATGTGGAATGTGCGATTTAGTTACATTAGAAACATAAGGAGTTTGATTGACAACCCAACAGCCAATAAAAAACGAGGTAGCCTTATATTTATCCGGTCCTACCACATCCCCAGTCGATGGATTTTCATTCTTTTTTTTTTTTTACGGTCATCATAATTACAAGCCCGCTGCATCTCTATAATCCTATTTTGAACTTTCATTGCCAATTTGAAGCTAAAAAAGAAAAATCCTCCATACAACCTTTAAAGTGGCCAAATTATAACTGAATGATTCACGGGAGTCATAGATTATAACTACAGAGCAAACACAAACAAAACATTCCAGGCAAAGCGATAAGAACCACCATGGAGGCAAACCACCCACCGGAAATGTTACTGAGTGCATCTTTATGTTGTATGAAATGTGTTGTGTTTCTTGCATTTTATCTGTATTGCACATTAAAAACTATTTTCAAAGTGCAACTACACCACATTTATACTAGGCAGTGCATGAGAAGAGTCTTACCCAAGAGCAGAATGACTTTTTTGCTCCATTACTTCAAACTCCTACTTGAATATTATTTCAGTAAATATTAGTACTTTTACCTTCGTACAGTTTTTGGCTGCTCCATCAACGTCTGACAAACCCAAACTAAATAGAAATTAGTTGCGAAATCGAGCGACGTTCCAAGGCAGCACTTCGGCCTTGTGCATTCCCGGTTATGTAAGCCCCTGCAAATACTTTAGGAGTGACAGGTACACAGTAAACTAGAGTAGTAAAAAGCTTTTAGGAGAAAAGGCCCAAAGACATCCCCCCCCGGGCAGTAATGGACGGTCGGGACCACAGACGAAGACTTTATTCTGGAGAAGATGGAGATGACCATAGTTTAGTTTGATTGCGATAACGTTATGACTGTGAAATGCAGATTTACTTTTTGAAATAACTGTAATTACACTTGTTTCACTTCTCATTGAGTCTCTGAAGTTGTATTCAAAGTGTAATCTTTATTCTCCTGTATTGAAAGCGGCATCCATCCACGTCTTCATCAGCGCCGGTACACGCCCACTGTGATCTGCGCGCTCAGTTCTCCAGTTTTATTTTATTTTTGTGTAACCAGACCAAGAGTAGTGGAAAAAAACAATGAAAACCTGCTAAGAAAGACATTGGAGCGGCAGTGGTGCAGAGACACAGAGAGGAGCCACATGTGGGGCTGATTTGGCACCATGATGTCATGTACGAGTATGTGTGTCAGATACAGGGCCCCGGGGCCACACAGCTGACGATACCGGGCAAGACCAGACCAGAGCCGGTCTGAGAGCCGATCTGAGAGCTGCTCTGAGAGCCGCTCTGAGTTCTAGTCTAAGAGCAGGGCTGAGAATTGGTTTGAGAGTTGCTCTGAAAGTAGATCTGAGAGCCAAACTGAGAGATGTCTGAGAGTCAATCTGAGAGCTGGTCTGAGAACCAGTCTGAGAGTCAATCTAAGAGCCGGTTTGAGAGCCAGTCTGAGAGCCGGTTTGAGAGCCAGTCTGAGAGCCGGTCTGAGAATTGGTCTTGGAGCCGGTCTAAGAGCCGGTCTAAGAGCCAATATGAGTACTAGTCCAAGAGCTGGTTTGAGCCGGTCTAAGAGCCAATATGAGTACTAGTCCAAGAGCTGGTTTGAGAGCCGGTCTAAGAGCCGGTTTGTGAGCCGGTTTGTGAGCCAGTCTGAGAGCCGGTTTAAGAGCCAGTATGAGCACTAGTCTAAGAACTGGTCTGAGAGCCAGTCTAAGAGCCGGTTTGAGAGCCAGTCTGAGAGCCGGTCTGAGAATTGATCTGGGAGTCGGTCTAAGAGCCGGTCTAAGAGCCAGTATGAGTACTAGTCCAAGAGCTGGTTTGAGAGCTGGTCTAAGAGCCAGTCTGAAAGCCAGTCTGAGAGCCAGTCTGTGAGCCAGTCTAAGAGCTAGGTTTATAACCAGTCTGTGAGCCAGTCTAAGAGCCAGTCTAAGAGCCAGTTTGTGAGCCAGTCTGAGAGCTAGGTTTATAACCAGTCTGAGAGCCAGTCTGAGAGCCAGTCTGAGAGCCGGTCTGAGAGCCAGTCTGAGAGCCAGTCTAAGAGCCAGTCTGAGAGCCAGGTTTATAACCAGTCTGAGAGCCAGCTGAGCCCACCTGGTTGAGCCCGGGACATGTGTGAGTGATACCTGATGATATCAGTCCACCAGTGGAATCATCGTCTGAATCTACAGCCTGGAGAAAAGTTCTTATCATCAATGGAAGTTTCATAACAGCTCATCTTGGCTCGTGCTCGTGTATCTGATTTTTACTGCCATAAAAGCGTGAAAAACAAAACTAGTTCATGTCAACAGTTTGCAGTGGTTCAAAGTTATTCCTCACTTACTTTATGCATTCTGCATCTAATTAACTTCCAAAGACCAGAGCGGAGTTTTGCCCTCACAATAAAGCTAACGACAACTAGCATGCTAACACACACTTCCTGATTTTATCATTAGATGCAGACAGTACAGTAGACTTATTTTGGCCTCAAGAGCCGCCTATACCATATATCTGCACTGGGGCAAGACACATTTTGCTCAAATGCTTAGAGAAAATATCAGCTACCACCTACTTGTCACCATGGAGATGTTATTGCTTTGCCTGAAATGTTCCGCAGTGTGGCATTAGGGTGTTTATACTGTTAAAGAAATGCCTTGAAAACACTGTATTTTTACTGGGGTCGGAGTTACCGCTACACAGATCTGACCTGTAACTTGGCCTGGTGGCATTACCTACTTGTTTCCATGGAGATTGGTGAATTTAATGCCTTACAGTGGAATATTACAGCAGCATTTAATTCACAAACCTATAAAAGGACAATAGAGACAGGATAAGAAAAATAAATGGAAATCAGAATAATTATCTTTAGTAGTTGGTAGTTTTGAATAAATTGTCATCAGACTGAAACTAAAAAAAAAAACTAAAAATGCACAATATAGTACAACATTAAGCAATTAATTATATTACCGGCAACTATAATAAAAAAAATACATGCATGAAACAACACTGAATATAATAACAATTGTTTTTTCATTTTGTTTTTGCCAGCCAGCGTCACGCAGGGCAGTCAGTGCACATTAAGAATGGATACCAGGGCTGTCAGCACCATCTTGGTTTTATCAAAATGTTTTTAAATGTCTTCTCACGGACTTTACCAGAAAGAGAGAGCTGCTAAAATAACACCAGAAAGATGAAATTCACCCAGAAAGTCGTTTAATACTATTTTCTGATCTGTTATAAT
>KN496812.1:4499-15297 GCA_000787155.1 Scartelaos histophorus | reverse complement strand
AAATAAAAATAATAATAAATAAATGAAATAAGACAACACTGGACCTTTCATGAAAAGTTTTATAAAAGGACTTCATGAGTATCAGAACTAGTATAAAACTACATGGTAATAACACACTATTTAGTTCACATATGTGGAAAAAATAAAGTGCTTCTATCTTATAATGCTTTTGTTCATTTTTTTCCTGTTCAACTTTTAGGATCACAGTTTAATCAAGAATTAACTTTGTTGGCCAGGAGATGGCAGTAAAGCACCACAGAATCATACAGTGAGGACACTGTATGAAGAAACCCAACTTAACCCTTTTACCCATAAATCAAAATGCATAAAAGCAGCCACAAATGTTGTCACTGCACACAATACACAATTCCCCCAAACAGTGTTGAATGTATTTTTAGCCAAGTCAGTGAAAGTGTCGAGAAACAAGGGACGGGCTATTTTAACAACTATTGTGTTTCAGACAAGCAAGACTTTTTTTTTTTTTTGTTTGTTTTAAATCAGCAGAATTACACAGTTGATGATGACATATTGAGCCTGTAATAATTCAAGAAGGCAACAATCAAGTAGCTATGACCAATATCTGATGACATGAGCAAATGAGATGGGAACATGCAACTTTACTCATATTGCACTATTTTCTAATCCATGTTATAATTTTATTTTTGGTTTATTTGTTTCATTCATAAATGTTTAATGCACAAATCCTGCACATTTAAGGTGTTAACTACTTCATGACATCAAAAGGTGGAACAAAGCATTTTGAGTTTGAAGATGTAGACAGAAAATAATTATAATAAGCATTACTGAAACGTGTAAATCAAACGAAACACAACTAAAGGCATCTTTTTGGATGACGTAACAACACTATGACAGGCTTTAAAACTCACAAGAGACAATTTAGCGTAATCTAGGACGTCTAAATGTGGGTTGCTTTAATATCTGTTTATTTTCCAGGAGTTCTATTTAGGGTTTGTGTTCCTTTAACCCCCTTAACTTCTCTGTCAAAGACCCAAAGTTAACTGTCTTTTGGGAAACATTTCCTTGCAGAATCCTCTTTTCCCACAAAGACCCAAGCACACACAAAGTCACAGCTAAAGCCAACAGGAAAAAAGAAAACTGCTGCTGTGAAGGCATGTCAATAGAAACTTTTGACATCACCTCCCAAAACTGAGGAAGAAAACAAAAGGAGGATTGTAAAGACCAGAAAGAAAATATTACTCTTAATAATAAACACAACCATATCCCATCGCAGCAAATAAACGTCACAGTGACACTCCTGCTGTTTTTTCTCTAAACTTATTCACCCATCCACTTCAATTCAATTACTGTGTTTGTATTGTTTAAAAAAAACTGAAATACGGTGACTTGACTTGCCTCATCACTGATCTGATCTGTAACTTGGCCTGGTGGAGTCACCCATTTGTCCATTTGAAAAGCGTTAAGTAATACTATGAAATATTACAGGAAAAACATTAAATTTCCATGGCGACAAACAACTGGGGAACCCTCCACCAGTAAAACTACAACATGCAACTTTACATAAAGATGTGAAATAGGATCAGACAATAAAAACTTTACTCTAGTGTAAGCAAAGGTACAAATAATATTATTCATCTGTTATTGAACTTAATGTGCTTGTCTCCATGGCGATGTAGTATTGTCGGAAATGTTCCACGGTATGTTTTTTTTTGCATTTTATTACTTATAATTGATTATAATTAATTACAATTGACTACAGATCTGACCTACAACTTGACCTGGTGAATTAGTTGCTTGTCTCCATGGAGTTAAATGAAATGCCACAGTGTAGAACAATTCAGGAACAAAAAACAAGAACATCTACAGGTAGTCGAGCAGATGGTGGACCCTATGCCAGAAAAGTGACACAGTGCACCTTTAATTCAGTGGTCATTGAAGCAGCTTGTTTCCAACGTCAAGAGCAACACAGAGGTATCCGTGCTAGAGTCCTGCCAAATATATATCGCTCGAGCTCTTTCAGCACAGCACGAGTTACTTAACATGCGCCGGTCTCGCTCGGGCTAATCTGCGCTAATCTGTGCTGCCAGCTGTGGACAAAGAGTGGACAAAGTGGGCCGCTCTGCACATTCTTTTGTAGTGGCACGGCGGCGGCGCTGCAAAACAATTACCCCGAGACACAGGGTTAAACCAGAGGGAAGCGTGGGGAGAAAGTCTGTTTGTGTCCTGCTGCTGAGGCTCTGGGTCATAGAAAATGGCTTCTAAATATTGTATCATCATGGAAAACATAATCACAATATGGATATAACGACAGATAAATATGTGCGTGACCATTTGCCAGGATTTGATGAGTAACTATGTTCATAATTACATGCAGTTTATACAACCTGTTATTTCAGTAGTCACAGATTATTTAGATAATTCAACTACTCTATTGTGCATTGTGCATTGTTTATTTAATAATGTCACAGTCATTAAATGTATTTTGGCATCTATTCAGGAAATGTTCTGTCCTGTGAATGTGACTTTTCTGTATCAATAAGTATCAAGTTTCTATACTAGTTTTAGTATCGAGTAGTATCTGTATAGCCCAGATCATGATTATCAAAGTACAATTATGATTATTTTAGTATTCGGCTAATAATTGTAGCCTTTCACCCTACTTATGGAAGCTATGGTTAAATTAGATTTGCACAAAATGCAATAGAATCAGAAAATCAAACTGCAACTTCATTCAAAATGTGTTTAAAATGTATGAACTTTAGTCTAATTCAAAAATCCACAAAAAGAAGAGTGAATATGGCCATGCACACGGCTCCTTATCAGCAGAACAGAGGATAATACCTAAGACATATTCAGCAGAGCAACATAACACAGATATAAAACATTATGAGTGCAATAAAACCTTTATTTGAGCTTTAATTTAACTAGGCAAACAATAAGTCTCTCTATGCAAAAACGAACTGTCCATATACAGGATATTTTTCGGTGCCTTATCTTTGTGTGTCTGTGTCTACAAAGAAACAGAATGAGGCACAGAGATGGTTCTGTTTGTTGAAGTAATGACAAAGCAGCAAATCTCCTCCTTTAAACAAATCAGTAGAACAGCTGAGGTTTCAAAGTGCACCCGCAGTGCAAACAATACCAACATTTAACAAGAACATGCATGTGTGCAGCTCTATGACTGATCTGAGTTTTACACATGGCCACCATATTGCTGCTGGGCCTGTCTCATAAAGAAAGTATGATATGTTTGAGAAGGATAATGAAGACCACTTTGCCTCTGATATTTTATAGCATTAAAGTCCTAGTAAACTGAGCAACCCTAGTTAGCTCAAATGTTAAAATACCATAAACATATAAAAAATTCGCACTAGAGCCAAAAAAGTGTGAAGTTCAAATTTTTTATTTTTTATTTTTTTGCCATTTATTGAACGATAGACCAATATATGCTTAATAATCATGACAGGTCTACTTGTTGCTCAGTTTTGTTCAAAGACCCATCTCACGTTTGTACTCGCTCGTGTGGTTTGTTCCCCAGTACCAGACGCTACTACAAACACTCGGTGGCCCCGAAGCCCTAATTTGTCGCCTCCACAAAGGCAGTAAAACGTAAAACGCATCTGGTTCAGAAAGAGCCTGATTCTATGGCCAGGTGCAGCCCTCCTATCCCAGAGGGACACTGTTAAACTCCCAACACATTTAAGGCCTTGTTGTATTGACTGCAGGGACTAATAAGAGCAATCTAAATTGATTTTCATCTTTTCCATTGTTAAAGTTGATTCTTTCCGGCCCTGTCTCTCCCGCAGACTGCTCTCTGCTCCAGTGCCTCCCTCACACACGCCTGTGTTCTTTGGCTCGCTTCATTACTTGTAGCAATAAACACTGACGGCTATGGGATACCTCCAGAAAACTCCTCAGTGTGATTACAGAAGTATGGCTTATGGAGCACTTTGAGTTCTCAACACTGTCTGCTTGTGTGCAGAGAAACACTAGATTTTAATTTGTGCAGAGCAGGTCAAAGGTTAAGTTGTGTCTTCTCCGCTGCTGTATAAAGCTATAGAGTTATTGCAGGATGTTACAGCCCTGATCTGGAGCGTTGTGTAATCCCTTGCTCTCTGTTCAAAGTTGTGTTCAGAGTTTTTGAGGTGAACTCTGTGCTGGTGCTTGGATGAGGAACCTCTGGCAGCTCTGCTGTTTTCAATGGGCTCATTATTAAAGCAGAGCTGGATTTCACCCAGAATGTTTTTCTGCAACCACAAAGGACTCATAAAAACACTTTGGCAAAGTCAGAATCCACTACACACCAGTGCGTTTGCTGGAACGAGTGCACGAGAGCTGAACATGTGACAGGCTGGTACAGCACAGTGGAAATGCATCTTCACAGAATCTATATTATAATTTACTGGTATTAACTAAAATACCATTCCAAATAGACACTGTAATTTAACAGATAATTAGGTTTAAATGTGTTGGAAAGACCAGCGGGTGCCTCCAACTCTAGTTTGCCGGCTGAGTTACAGCTGCTGCGCAATATTCAGGCATTTTTATGGAAAGAGCATAGTAAAAGTAATGCCCCAACTTCTCTCCCTCCACACGTTCCACATCTCCACTGCCAACAGTGCTCTCCCTCTCCCCCTCCCCCTCTCCCTGCCTCTCTCACACTGGCCTCAGCCTCAGTCAGTAATATAGGCAGCAGTACCGACAGAATAAATCATTTTCCACTGAACAAAGCGCCTGTGTGTGTCGTGATGTGTGCTGGGTCGCTGGCATATACTGCTGAAATAACTTTCCTGCATAAAAAGGCAAAACATTCAATCAGGCCATAAATCTGCAGTAGAACTCACTGAGGGGACGAGTAAATCTAACAGACTCATAAAACCAGGACCTTATCATTCGCCCAACATTATCAGATCACTGGGAAAAGTGCAATAGCAGAGATGCAGTACAAAAGAGAAAAGGAGTTGCTATTTTGAAATATTTTTCCTCCAAATACGTGTATATGAAAAATTATATTTAAAAAAGTCTTACCTGTTGGAAATTGAGGACTATTCTGAGCATGTCCCTGCGCACCCCAAACTCCTCTGCTCTGGTGCAGCTCAGCAGACTCCACACTTGGCCTTTCGTTGGTCTCCAGTCCTGGTGACCCATGACCTTCTGCCAGGTCTCCTCTGAGATCTGTCCTGAAGGCAGCGTCCTGACGATGGCCCTGGTTCCAGTACAAACTGATTTCTTGACCTAAAACAAACGCAATTAAAACAGGCTAAAATGTTACCTGCTTTTGAAAAATGCCAAACATACGATCGACAAATGAAGAAACCGATTATTTGTTACAGACTGGCTCCACAAAGTCCTTTCCACTGGCAACAATTATGTCTATGAGGCTGAATAACGGCACCACTTTCTGCAGCTATTGTGAAAGAAATAATTTGACTTTATGCACAACAGAGAACACATTAGACATAGTGCCAGTTTTTGTTTCATGTGGATATATCTAGTAATTGCAGAGATATTAAATAGCAGAAGATTCTGACCTGCCCAACAAAAGTAGACAGCAGTAAATTTGATAACAATTAAATGTGTCTGGTGTCTTTTACCTTTGTGTTGTTCTTGTAAAAGCGGCGGACGAGGACAGTGGAGCGCTCCTTGCGGTTCCTCTCAAACTCCTCTTCATCTGCCTCCTCGGCGCTGCTCTCGCTGCTGCTGCTGGAGTCTGGTCCCGGGGCAGACGGGGGCAGGAACAGTTTGTCCACCACGCACTTGTTACCCCGAGGACGTCTGTTGAGGCGCTCTAAACTGGAGTAGCCCGTGATGACGCGCTGTCGCTTCAGGTGTCCCGGGGGCAGAGAGTGGCCGGAGAGGTCGGGAGAGGAGCCCGGGGAGGCAGGCTCACTGCAGGGGCCGGACCAGCTCAGGTGAGGGGAGGTCTGCAGCACAACATGGACGTACATCATGATCAACATCCAAAACCAACTGAGCAATGACATTTTTACATTTGCACAAGAGCCTGGTTCTCTGTAAAAGCTAAATGTCCATATTGGGAAAATGGAAAAAAAAAACATCTGTACAACATCTGTAGACATGTATTTTTAAATTGCTATGCAGACACTTTTATTTGCATTACAATTTCACTTCAAATTAAATCCGTTCCTATAGAATGAACAGGTCGTGCTGGGATTTAACCTCCTCCAACTATTGATGAGAGTTTCAGCTCAGTGAGATGTGAATCGTTTGCATTTGTTCATGTCAAAAAGGCATTCAAAAAACTGCCTCTTTTTTATTTATTTACATGACAGAAGCCAATGTGAGAACTAATCACAGAGAGAAACTACCAAGATTTGTTTCAAATGGTTCAAAATGAGAGCGGGACTGTGTTTACTCATTGAAATGATCCGCAATCTAAATAAAAATGTTGAACTACGATCCGTCCAACTTCCAACTTTATTTGTGTAGCACATTTTATAAACAAGACAGTTTCCAAAGTGCTTCAAATAGTAATGTAAAACACTTTAAAAAGAGTCAGTAGAATGATGTTCCAAACAAAAGGAACTAATAGAATCAATAGATAAAAGAAGAATAATAAATCAGTGAACAAAATCAATAAAATCAATAAACAATTAGAATAATAATAATCTGTAAACTGTTTGTTTCAATACTAAATATGGTTTTGTGCATTTACTGTCGTTTATCCTGCTTCTTTTTTTGTTCAGTGTAAAAATACATAAACTGTTCATATTAAAGAGCCATTCAAAAAGATCACAAGCTCAAACCACTGAACCTGTGCTACTCCCATAATGTCACTTAAACATTGTCAAAAAGGCCGTGTCAGACTTTTATAAAGACTTCAGAATAGTGATTCACGTGAAGTATTAACATGTACGTACCTTGTTGAGGCGGAGCACAGACACGGGGAGGCTGCTGCGCCGGACGTGTCGGTGCTTTCGCTGTGGACTGGACACCGGACTCGTGTGGACACCAGACTCGTCCTCTAGCAGCGAGGCCAGCTGATCCAAACATCCCGCCGAAGCCCTCACAGATGCTACTGGAGAAAGCCCGATAACCCCGTCGGGATTTAGTCTGCCCCGGGAGCCTGGGGAGCAGCTCAAATCTCCAGAGTATAGCCCGTTCCCGTGGGCGAGGTCGTCTCTTCCGCTCTCCGTGGACAGCTTCCTGTACCAGAGCAGGGACGGGCCGCAGTGCTGTCTGGAGCCGCACGCGTCGCGGTATTGCTCAAAGTCCTGGAAGCTGCCGTTTTTCGCGGAAGCTGATGCGCGCTGAGCTACGGCCACAGCACCTAATCGCGTCTGGGTCTTTTCCGAGGCCATCCCGGGTTTGACAAATCAGTTCGGCATTATGAGCGCAGAGGAACGATTACGTCTTTAGGCACTGCATTTCTCCACGTCGGCTGAGCAGAAACGGTGGCTTGGTGCAGCTGTGCAAACCGGCAAACTGTGGCGACCCGCAGAATTTCTCTGATAGCGCCGAGTCTGGTTTCTTAAGTGTTCATGATGGCTCTGCAAAAAGAAAACAAACAACTTTTTATCATATATCATTTGCTTATTAAAGGTGCAGTGAGTAACTTTTCCTGTGGGGGGGTCTGCCACCTGTTTTCATGAGGTTATTATTGCTTTTTCTGCAGCATCTCCAATCTCCATGAAGACAAACAAGAAGACGACACCCAAGTCATGGATTATGTATTAGAATAAATTAAAACTTTGAATATTTTACTCTGGAACATTTGAGGTAAAGCAAAACTATGTCTATGAACACAATCAGGCAGCAGACCCTCCACCAGGAAGTATAAGTGCACTTTTAAATGTCTAAAAGTTGAACTGGGGAATCTTGTTAATCCACATCTTATCCTCAACTATTCATCCAAATGACTGGACAGAGCCAGCTCATTGTGACTGACACAACTGAAATAACAGAAACAAGAGATTTGAGGCAGGAAGAGTGGAAAGTGACAAGGGAAAGCGTTACGTCATCGCTAAGAGCAATACACGAGGCATTAGTGTGTTTGACAAATCACAGATCGGCGAGAAAACTGAAGAAATGGACAGAAAGCAATTAGATTTTGATAAGCAACCTGCATCAACAACATGGCAGCTCGAGTTCAAAATAAATTATCGGATACAAATCTAAAAGGACAAATCACAGATCGGCGAGAAAACTGAAAAAATGGACAGAAAGCAATCAGTTAGATTTTGATAAGCAACCTGCAAAACCTAAAAGGAAGTCAAACATGCCAAAATGACTTAAAAGATCCATATTGTGCAACTGAGACTCTTGTGATCTCCAGGCCTTGTAATAATACTGTTACCTCCTCAAACACACACCTGGAGTTGTGTTTTGCTTCATTCAAACATGTCTGAGTAACCCTGTATTATAGTCTCTCTATGGCCTGGAGTTGTGTTTTGCTTCATTCATTAGTCTGTCTATGGAGGCACGGTGCCCACAGCAAGAAGGTTACAGGTTCAATCCCCGGGTTGCCCTGGCCTCTCTGTTTGCATGTTTCCTCCCAGTGTCTGGATGGGTTTCCAGGTTCCCCCATCAACCAAAAACATGCAATACCCCCTGTGGGACTACGGATGGAAATGAGCAGTATGTACTTGTTTACAGACCCATGGGACTACGGATGGAAATTAGCAATATGTACGTGTTTACATTCGTGCTTCTGTCATGTATATTCATTAACATGCACTGCCCCAATCAAATAAAACAAAAATAAAATGCCTCCAAAGCTCTAACATGCACTGCCCCAATCAAATAAAACTAAAAATAAAATGGTTCCAGAGCTCTAAATGCTCTGTTCCACCTTGTGCTGTCATGAAGTTAACCGCTGCCTTTTACCTATTGTTCAGTAAAAATTGACGATTCTGGAGCTGAAATCTTCCAAATGATTCAAGCAAAGATGTAATGAGTTTAAAAACACAGTGGAGCACTTAAAAACTAAAAACTTGTGAATGAAACGAAACACAGTGCAGGTATGTTTGTGATGAGGACACAGATCAGACAGTGTGATAATATGGGCCCTTTAAGAATGTGAGCTTGACGCTGCTATGATAATGTTATAGAAAAACATCTTGAATTTCTGTTATTCTTCTTACATAACTGCCCCGGGGTTGGAAGGAGGTAAGGATCCTGCTGAGTGATTATGGAGCTTGTGTGAAATGCATTTATGACATCGTGACCACAGTGGTTGGCATTTTTACCCGTCGTGTGCTGGTGTAGCCATTGTGGTCGTGATCCGTCAAGATTAATAAAAGATATTTTAAATGTTCAGTTACTTCAAAATGTCAACAAAACGTAAGCCACAATATTGTCCGGTGCAGCAGCGTGGACCTGGTGTCCAGAGCGAACACAGAGGGAGCGTTTAATAGCTGCCAACAGTGCTAATGCAACAGTGTTAATCTGTTTCCAGGTTCAGTGCACTGTCATAACATACCAGAGCATCCTACGCAACACACACCCGACACATGTGAGGTCAGATGTGAGCCGCAGCCACGAGGACACTTACAGTCATCACACAAGGAAGTGACAGGCTTTATGGGACAGATTTATAGAGGGACAGACCTACAAACAGTGAGAGCTCATTAGGTTCATTGATAATAAACTATAATAGCTGTTTTTAGTATATGAGTAAAACAATATGAGTAAAATGGACTTATCAAAATCTATATTTTAGTGCAATTTTAGACACAATAAATTAATTGCAATTTAAACAAACATGTACATGCCTTAATTAAACTAGTACAACACTGAACAATAAACAAGACTAAACAGTGTTACATTAGCAGAATCAGATTATGGCAAAAATCTGCCACATACAAACAACAAAGGTACTTTTCTGTCAATTGAAATATAGATAGACAGAGAGATGGAGAGATAGTGATATATTGTGCTAATACACTGATTGTACTTTAAACGTACTGACTGTACTTTACAGTCTAAGTGACAGCAGGGTCACGTATTGTCTGTTGAAGTAACAGCTGCGTCTCCAGGATCATAAGGTTTGACAGTGGAACAGGTTTAACTACATGTTGATCTACATAAATCAGAACCCGTATAAAGCAACATTAGGTCCCTTCACATGAATCCATGAAGTTACTGGTCAGTGTAAGCGTGCGTGCTCACCTGTGTGTCCGTACGACCTAGTATAACTCACAACACCAGTGTGTCACCTGTTTTATTGGCTACATTTGTGACATACCCACAGGTACAGTCCACAGGTGCTGGGTGTGGTCACACCTGAGATTACCACAGTGCCACAGGCAAATCACTGCTCTTCAATACACAGACAACACATGTAGGTCACACTGCAGAGGTGACAAGATTGTTTTAATATAAGAAATGTGCTGTTAGTGTTGTTTTTAAACAACCCAGAGCAAAGAATCAAGTTCCCTAAAAGATGAAGTGAAGCTTTAAAGGACACTACAGTCATGCCCATAATAGACACTGGAAAAGTTGTTGGGATCATTTACACTCTTAATTTAGTAACTGGTCTTGACGTCTTTATACTCTGGAACTCATTTCATGCTGATATATTTTTATACGCCGCTCCACAAAAGGGGTTGTGATCATCGAAAGCGAACTGTACATCGGGGCAGTAATAATAATAACTATACTGACTACTGCATGGGAAATGGGAAAATATATTTAGGTGTCAATATGTGATGCACGTACTTTCTTTTTGCACTAGCTGTTACATTTGTTGTAAATTGATAATGCTGGAGTTGTGGATGGTTGAGTAACTTCTATACCTCATAGATATAACGAAAATACCAACAAGTCAGAACAACACATCTTGACAAACCTTTACAGA
>KN496810.1:0-12558 GCA_000787155.1 Scartelaos histophorus | reverse complement strand
TGTATGTATGTATGTATGTATGTATGTATGTATGTATGTATGTATGTATGTATGTATGTGTGTGTGTGTGTATGTCTGTATGTATGCATTTTTATTGCTATAATGTTGTAATGAAGAGTTTAAAAATCATGTCATTCCTCACAGGTGCACTGTGTAACTTTTTGGTTGGGCGTCCGTCATCTTCTTGTTCCTGGAGATGTCATTGTTCTGCCTGGAATGTTCCACAGTGTAACATTAAACAGCTTTAACTTACTTATTCAATACAAGTGGTTTTATAGGGCAAAAATACCTACAAAAACAGGCATTCTCACTGTTGCCTCTCCACAGATCTGACAAGTAACATAGTTTGCTTTAGTCTCCATGGTGATAGACAGGTTTAATGCCACACTGTGAAACATTCCAGACAAAGCAGTAACATTGGCGGATCCTCCATCAGAAAAGTTATAAAATGCACTTTTAAGGTTTTGTAAAAGCCTCATATTTAAATGAATGAATATTAAAATCGAGAAAGGGTCACGTTCAAGTCAAATGCCTGATGTGACTTTTCTTTAGTGAGTGTTTCGTCTGGTTGTCCATTCTCGTGCCTACTGAACTGGATTCAGTGTGTCTGAAGCAGAACTGGCTCAGTCCAGCAGGAACAAGGGTGACACCTACAGGACTCCAGCTACAGGAAAGAGCTGTTCAAAACATCACCTCAGATGTGCCAGTTAAGGCCATAGACCGTATAAAAGGAGTTCATATATACGGTCTATGGTTAAGGCTGATAAAGGTGCATTAACTTTTTCAGTGGAGTTTGTTACCTGCTTGTCTCCATGGAGATGTTATTGCTTTGCCTAGATTCATTGATTTCAGTTTTCTGTTATATGCAACATTTTGACAACTTTTCCCATTCATAAGATATAACAGTTTTAAATGGTTAATTGCTACCCCACACTATGCAGTTGTATCTGTTTCCACGGTGATAAGCCCATTCACTGTAAGAAATAATCTTTTTAAGGTATTTCATTGACAAGCCATAGGTTTAATGCCACACTGTGGAATATTCCATTTGTTATTTCCTCAAAAATATATATAAAAAATATGTACCCATATGAGTTGTGTTTTGTGTTTCATTCACACATGTTAACGCACAAACTACATATGTAGGCTGAGGCTTTCCTCTCAAACAGAAAACACTCTGTTCCACCTTGTGACGTCACACGGTATGACAGGAAGTGCCTTGGTCTGTTTTTAACCACATACATCTTCAGTAGAAGCATTTGGATGGTTTTAGTCCTGGATCTGCCAATGTCTACTGGCCTAGAGTACTGCCTGATGACATCACAAGGTGGAACAGAGCATTTTGAGCTTTGGAGACATAAACAGACCAAAAAAATACTCAGACATGTGTGAATGAAACAAAACACAACTCCAGGTTTGTTTTTGAGGAGGTAACAACATTCTAACATGGATGACAGCTCACAAGAGTCAATTTACCACAATATGGGACCTTTAAGATAATCCACTTGTGCTTTTTTGTTCTATAGTGCAATGATTTGGACATGTCTGGTGATTTGTGCTGAATAAACTGTTCCACATCCAGCTCCGTGTCCATTTGTGTAACTGTGTAACGAACTGTCACGGCCCCTGCAAACTCCACTAAACTGGGGACACAAAATGGCCCCTCAGCAAATGTAACGTGTGACTGGAGTACATCAAAAATCACCACCATAAAGTCATGTTACAATAATGACATTTTTGTTTCACAGTTTTTGCACAATTAAATGATCACAAGAGTCAATTTACCACAATATGGGACCTTTAAGATAATCCACTTGTGCTTTTTTGTTCTATAGTGCAATGATTTGGACATGTCTGGTGATTTGTGCTGAATAAACTGTTCCACATCCAGCTCCGTGTCCATTTGTGTAACTGTGTAACGAACTGTCACGGCCCCTGCAAACTCCACTAAACTGGGGACACAAAATGGCCCCTCAGCAAATGTAACGTGTGACTGGAGTACATCAAAAATCACCACCATAAAGTCATGTTACAATAATGACATTTTTGTTTCACAGTTTTTGGAGAAACAAACTTTGCACAATTAAAACAATAATGAAGAAATACTAGAAAATATTATGAACTTTTTTTACTGTATCGTTATTATGTTTTAAAATCACTATTCAGTCATTTGAGAGAAGACTGAAATTAAATTAAAGATGCATTCTGTAACTTTTCTGATAGAGGGTTCATCACCTGCTTTTCTATATGGAGATGTTATTGCATTGTCTGAAATGTTTTACAGCTATTCAGTCATTTGAGAGAAGACTGAAATTAAATGAAAGATGCATTCTGTAACTTTATATACTTTAGATAGAGGGTCCATCACCTGCTTTTCTATATAGAGATGTTATTGCATTGTCTGAAATGTTTCACAGTATGGCATTCAAACTTTCTATCATTACAGAGACCAAAGATCATTATGGAGGTCATGGAGCACGAAGTCCATGGTGCATTGTCTCATGAGCATCTACTTGTCATTGCAACCTTGTTTATAATGAAAATAAAATAATATTACACTGATGTCTTTATGCTTTGTTTTACTGAAAGATTGTCTGCAAAATCCCTCAGTTGTCCAGGTAAAATTCACGGTGAAATCCAAAGGAGAAATTCAATTTGTCAACTGTGCAAAAGTTTATTCTGATCAAATACGTTTTGCGGATTATGCAAGCTGCTTTTTCAGTTCTGGTCAGACGCTGGTGGAGGGAGGAGGTAACTACACTGAAACTACTCTGAAACAAACTTGTTTACAGTTTCTTTTTGTTAGCTAGGCCTGTTGAACTGCTCTGACTGTGGGGTCATATTACCTTAACCATGCAGGCTCAAAATGGCCGATTTCAAACCTCTAGACCTGACCTGGCATCACTATTGTGTCTTTTGATTTAGGTTTGAGGATGGGGTTGTAAATTTGAGAGATTGCATCTAATGCCTCCATTTCTGTTCAAGGAAAAGACAAAAATAGCATATTTAACTCCCCTCTCAACGCAGTTATTTTCTCTAAGATCTGTACCTCACTGTCTTGAAAGGAGCAACCCGTGATTTTTAGGTGGTGGAGCTGCACGACAGACTGAGGTCCACTGTTGCTCTATCATTTTTTGATACATCCTCTTATAAAGTGGCTGTTTTATTTCTCCAAAGTAGCGCTCACTGCCGTCTTCACTACACTGAACGGAGTAGATGCTTTGTTTGTGACTCTGCGTTTTGTCAGGTGGGCCAGTTTCTGTCTTAAAGTGTTTGCAGGTTTGAAATAAACTGGGATTTCATGTTGTCTGTAAATCTTCTCTAGTTTTTCAAGGAATAGTTACACCCTCTCTGCTGGGTTCTGGTTCAAACACAGAGGGGTTTCTGCACATGTTGTTCTTCTTTTTCCTTCCCCTCTGCGCTTGTAGGAACTTCCCTGTGTCTTAATGTCCAAATAATTCCAAGTTTGTGCTGCAGCCAAGCACAAACAACATGTGCAAGCGCCTGTGTCTTAATGTCCAAATAATTCCAATTATTCCTGCAGTGGATGTGCATGTGCAGAAAACTCTCTGTGTTTGTGAATATCTGAGCTTTCAATAGAAAGCACAAACAACATGTGCAAGCGCTCTGTGTTTGTGAATATCTGAGCTTTCAATAGAACAAAAAGAGCTAAAAGAATATTTCAGTAGTTCAAAAATGTTTGCACACTGCATTTACAACAACTGCCACCAGAGGGAGCCTGAACACTGTTTCCATTCATTATAACGAGCGTGGCGTGTCCCCTGCACACTCACCCACTACATTTACACAAGTGCGCGCATTGCTTAACCAAGTCGCCACTTTTAACCAAGCCCATACCTTTGCATTTTAGTTCTGCTCACGCTTGGAGTTTATTTTTTGGACGTACTTTTCCCATTTCACAAGCCGGTGATCAGATCCGTGCCTTTACTTGTACCTCTTCGTGCGCAGGGAGGGTGTGGGGAAATCTAGGAAGTGGAACTTTTTTTGGAGCAGGGCGGCGGGTGTTGCGACGGTAATCCCACTTTCTCAGGTAAAACTACGGATTGAGAAACTAATCTTTGCCCTAATACGTGGAAATACTTTGCCACGGAGGAGAGGAGGGGGTTTCGTAGTGCGTCTCCGCCGTACGCGCACAGATTTTCTTCCTAAAGTTGTGAAATTTGTTTACTCGGAGTGCTACGATTTTTTATTTTTTTCTGTTTTTCTGCGCTGTCATAAAACGCTCCTCTGCGCAAGATGGACTGACAAGGGAAAGGTGAGCATACCTGTTTGTTTTTTTTATTGAAAACACTGGAAATTACGCACAATTGTAAGAAATGTACTAAATTGATTAATTAGATTTTGTCATTTCATTACTTTTCTTGCAAGAAAAGTAGACCTGGCCTATAAAAGTACCTTGTGGTTTCGGTTTTAGTTCAGGTTTAGTCTAGTTCTTACTCCTTACTGGTTTTGATCCAGTTCAGTCCTATTTAGACCTGGTTTGAACTCATTTAAATCTTTAATTATAGCCCTCCTGTGGTGCTTGGTTGGCCTAGTTTAGTGGTTTAATTCTGATTCAGCACTTTGTCTCATCAAGGAACATAGAATAAAATAGAAAACCTTTTGTTCAGTAGAGATTTCCAGATCTGAAATGATCCAAATGCTTCTGGTAAAGGTGTGTTTAGTTTATCAACGCAGTGGAGCACGTCTTGTATTACCACATGACACGAGTGTTGCCGGCTTTGTGAAACACAAATGAAACACAACTCAACACCAACATGTATATTATAGATGAGAAAAAAGTTCCCTATGGGCTCTTTAAACGTGTCGTATGTAAATTTGCTTATTTTTATTGCTTTTCCTGCAATGTTCCACAGTTTGGCATTAAAATATTCTGTCACGACAATTACAATATCAACTTTTCAGTCCGTAGATAGAACAATAATTTGGGAGGGAGTTTTGGTTATTTTTCTATGATAAATTTTGAGTTTGGGGATTTGAAAACTTATATTTAAATAATGTTTCATTCATAGTATAAATCCTGCTTGTGTTGGTTGCATAAATTAGTTTCATTATTATCATTATCATATCTTCAGCATTATATAATTCTTTAAAATTTGTAACAATGCATGTTTTTAAGGACTAAAAACAACTTTAACTGAATAAATCCGAAACAAATGCTTCTAGAGGTATAGTTTGAAACATTCCAGGCAAAGCTATCATATCTCCAGGGGCAAAAACAGACAGATGTGCAGAAAATATGTGGAGCTAAACCTTTTAAAGTATAGGTCTACATATTTTCCTCTTCTTTGTTCTTTCTTTTATTATTCCCACCTGTTTTGGCAGTGGGTGCCGTGTGATGCAGAGGTGGGCATATGTGGTTCAGGATGAGCGCTCTGAACCGTCCTGGGAGCCTGGACACCAGCCCCTCCGAGGCCCGCGTGGTCCAGATCTACCCCCGGCCGGCCCAGGACCCCACGACCAACTGTCCCCTACAGATCACTCACGGAGACACGGCTCGGTCGGTGATGAAAAACGCCGTCCTCATGTTGGGCTTGGATTCCAACCAGTGCTACAAATTGGTAGAAGTTAAGAAACCCGATGAGGAGGAAAACGAACTGGACGGTGATGATTTCTTGTTGGATTTAGTGCTGCTGTGGCCTCCCGAAACACAAAAATGGCATCCGAAATCCGACGGCTATTACTTCATCCTGCAGCAAGCCCCGGACAACAGTAATAGCGAGCAATATGGAGATCTATGCAACCTCACTGACGTCACCGAGGACAGTATTACAGAAATTTTGAGCAAACGATTTTATAAACTCAAGATTTACACATATACAAGCAACATCCTTATCGCCATCAACCCCAATAAGTTCTTACCGGTTTATTATAATCCAAAATACATCAAAATGTATGAAAATCAGCCACTGGGCAAGCTCAGTCCTCATATATTCGCCATAGCTGCGGCTGCCTATAGGAAAATGCTAAATAGCCAAAGGAACCAGTGCATTTTGGTTTCCGGGGAGAGCGGATCTGGGAAGACGGAGAGTTGTAGTTTTGTGGTGCATTGTCTGACAGCTCTGAGCCAGCAGACCTACTCGAGCGGACTGGAGAGGATCATACTGGGAGCAGCGCCGGTGTTGGAGGTAAGACTCAGCGGCAAAGTCTGTTTTTTTTCTGCTAAATCTTGAAATCGTGTATAGTTTAGATGGTGCTTATATGTTAAACTCTAAAGAATAGACCCAATACTCAATACCGATTCGCATAGTGACCACGATGATAGTAAAACTTTCTCACTTTTGGCAATAGAATGGGATTTTCAACATTAAATCATAGTATTTTATTATATTACCATGCAGTGTTATATCTGTGTAATCCCTATATAGTCTATGTGCTCTAGTTCTGATACAAGATCATCCAGGAAAGGTTCTGTCCTGTGAATGAGACTTTTTTAGTATGAATTTCTGCTCAAGATCAGTATAGAGCGGACTGGAGAGGATCATACTGGGAGCAGCGCCGGTGTTGGAGGTAAGACTCAGCGGCAAAGTGTGTTTTTTTTCTGCTAAATCTTGAAATCGTGTATAGTTTAGGTGGTGCTTATATGTTAAACTCTAAGGAATAGACGCAATACGCAATGTTTGTAGAGGTATTAAGTACATTGCAATTCCATCAAATAGAATGGGATTTTCAACATTAAATCATAGTATTTTATTATATTACCATGCAGTGTTATATCTGTGTAATCCCTATATAGTCTATGTGCTCTAGTTCTGATACAAGATCATCCAGGAAAGGTTCTGTCCTGTGAATGAGACTTTTTTAGTATGAATTTCTGCTCAAATGATCAGTATATGATGATTTGACAACTCTATTAGGTGTCAATCCACACTTCTAATGGCTGGAAGCATTAACACTGGAGGTGCTGAGAAATAATTGCTAAACTAATATACAAATGCATTTTAGCAGATGTTTGTAGAGGACTTAAGTACATTGCAATTCCATCAGTACTTTATTAATGTTAAAGGAGTTCAGCCTAGGTCCAGGCCTAGTTCAGTCCTTGGTTCAGTCCTGGTTCAGTCCTGGTTTAGTCCTGGTTCAGTCCTGGTTTAGTCCTGGTTCAGTCCTGGTTTAGTCCTGGTTCAGTCCTGGTTTAGTCCTGGTTCAGTCCTGGTTTAGTCCTGGTTCAGTCCTGGTTTAGTCCTGGTTCAGTCCTGGTTTAGTCCTGGTTCAGTCCTGGTTTAGTCCTGGTTCAGTCCTGGTTTAGTCCTGGTTCAGTCCTGGTTTAGTCCTGGTTCAGTCCTGGTTTAGTCCTGGTTCAGTCCTGGTTTAGTCCTGGTTCAGTCCTGGTTTAGTCCTGGTTCAGTCCTGGTTTAGTCCTGGTTCAGTCCTGGTTTAGTCCTGGTTCAGTCCTGGTTTAGTCCTGGTTCAGTCCTGGTTTAGTCCTGGTTCAGTCCTGGTTTAGTCCTGGTTCAGTCCTGGTTTAGTCCTGGTTCAGTCCTGGTTTAGTCCTGGTTCAGTCCTGGTTCAGTCCTGGTTCAGCCCTGGGTTCAGCCCTAGTTCAGCCTTGCTTCTTTCCAGGTCCAGCCCTGGTCCAGCCCTGGTCCAGTCCTGGTTTAGTCCTGGTTCAGTCCTGGTTTTCCTGGTTCATTGGTTCAGTCCTTGGTTCAGTCCTTGGTTCAGTCCTTGGTTCAGTCCTTGGTTCAGTCCTTGGTTCAGTCCTTGGTTCAGTCCTTGGTTCAGTCCTTGGTTCAGTCCTTGGTTCAGCCCTAGTTCAGCCTTGATTCAGTCCTGGTCCAGCCCTGGTCCAGCCCTGGTCCAGCCCTGGTCCAGCCCTTGGTTCAGTCCTGGTCCAGCCCTGGTCCAGCCCTGGTCCAGCCCTGGTCCAGCCCTGGTCCAGCCCTGGTCCAGCCCTGGTCCAGTCCTTGGTCCAGCCCTGGTCCAGTCCTTGGTTCAGTCCTTGGTTCAGTGCTTGGTTCAGTCCTTATTATTATTTCATGACCTAAATATTGCTGTTTGCTATTTGCACCCACTTATATTATTTCATAGAACAATAAACGCTGTTAAATCAGAACAGAGAGAATTGTGCTCACAACCCAGAGTCGTTGCTATGGTGCCTGGAATGTCCCACTGTAAAGCCTCATTTACCTTCCATTTACTCAATCATAGCTGTTTTTATTTGCTAATGAAATACCTAGAAAAATATGCTGCGATCTTGACCTGTTACTTCTGTAGGCACCTCCTTGGTCCTCCTATAAAAATGACTTTAATGCCAAACTGTGGAACATTCAATGCGGTAATCCCCCTACCAGAAATAGTGCACCATGCGTCATTCTTTATTGTGGCGCTTAATGGTTTCGTTTGACGTTTGTCGTGGTTGAAACGATACGTCGCCGACACAGTTACACTTAACATTGGCTTGTGGTTTATCTGTCAGAATAATCTCAAAGGTATTTCTGAAGCTTTGTGCCCGGAGTCACGTGGAGCTGTGCACTATCTCTAATCGGGAGCAGTGTTGCATCATTTAGAAGTGGGAGAATGGGAGAAATTAAAACTTAAATTACATAAACTGTTTATTTGGAGATATGCAAAATTCAGATATTGTTAATAAGATAAAAAGAAAATTAGAAACCAAAATCTGTAGTTTAATCTCCCAAACATGGAGCAAAGTGATATTTTGTGCCCTTTTGTGGTTCATTTTATGGTCCATTTACGTTTAGTGCTAGACTTGAATCTCAACCAAGACATTTACAGGCACAATTTAGCACATTCCTGAGGCACTGTTTGAGGATCATCCACCAGATATTCATTTCTGTCGATAATATCCACCTCGACGTTAAATTGTCATTTGATCCCAGAGAGCATTTTTTAGTCTGTAACATTTCTAGAGCCCTTCTCACGTTTTTTAGCTTTTAGTTTGTAGCGTAATCATCATGCGGTCGATGTCAGGAAGCGAATGCAAACTATGAGGCTCCTTTGTGTTTTTAAAGCATCACTTTTCACTTCACTCATTCACAATGTCGTGTACTGGACTTTTGATTTGTGCCCCAAGCCCAAGTAATTGTGGAACAAGATGGTTTGAGGTGAAATGAACAAGGACTGAACCAAGGACTGAACCAAGGACTGAACCAAGGCCTGAACCAGGACTGAACTAGGACTGAACCAGAACTGAAACATAACTGACCCAGAACTGAACCAGAACTGAACCAGGAAAGCGGTAGTAACAAAATCAAATATACCGTTTTTTGTTTTTTTTTTATTTCCCTTAACCAAAACCCACAACTTCCTTCAACGATAACATCAATTCTATCCCAAAGTTGCTTCACTGGAAACAACCCACTCATCTGAACGTACGAGCACATGGAATGGAAATCACTGGGCATTATTGACAGACAGTTTCAGTCTTCGAGATTGTTGCATTGACTGTAAATGAGTAACTCCATTTCTGTTTCAGCTGTTGTCAGTAAAGTATCACAAGAATTTGACGTGATAAGGAACAAGGTCAAATAACAGTATGTTAAATCAACACTATGCAAATTTGTTTTAAATGCAGCATACGGGTTATAAGTTATATCTACGCACACAGTGTAAATGCGTGTTATTTTTCACTATATTTACTACACATTAAAACGCCTGTAATTGAATATCTTTACTTTAATGCTGCTACACTAATACGTACGTAATTTCAAAGTAAAACACTAAACCTATGGAGATATGCAGGTAGCAGGCTCCCCCTCCTGAACAGCACATTCTAAACCCTCATACTGACCAAAATGTCTCGGGGCGCCTCAGGTTATTTCTGGTTTGTCTGGAATTAGTCAGTTTCTGTGTCGCTTCTGTCATTGAAATAGTGCAGGTGTATTCGCTATTTTGTGGTATTTTGTATCACTTTAATGACAAAGACGTAATTATTCTGGTGAAGTAATTGTTTGAGATGGAGGAAGCTGAGGTGAGGAGTGAGTTTCACATCAAGGAAAGAGCTGTGGGAAATGTACTATGATGTACTGAAGTACTTTTTGTGTATTTTCTTTCGTGGCTACTATTCAAATAACAGTAACATAATCAGTCTTTTTCCTGCAGTGCTACATCCAATTTATGTTGCTACTACTTTGTTGTTGCTACTACTTGTGCTGCTACTACTTTTTATAACTACTACTAAAAATACCACAACCGTTATATAATTTTACACTATTTCTGTTAATTATTATATTGTTATGACACCAAAATTCCAAGTTTGAAAAGGTTTAACACATAATTATTTCTATTTCGATCCAATTGTCACACAAATAACAGAAAATCATGAAGTAATCTCTAATTGTCCCATTGTTCAAAATGGCATGATTTGTAATGACTTATTTTTTATATACGTTCCATAGTTGTTACTCATGCTCTTATCATTACAACCAATTCCATTTTTTAGTGTAGTTTATGACAAAGCTCAGATTGTACTTCACTGATTCGTCTTATCTGTCGATCAATAATAAAATATCCTCCTCTCAAAGGTCACCGACCCACTTTGTCTCCAACCGTACGCCCACGTCGCAGGACTCTTCGCCTTCACAAACCAGTCAAACGAGTTTTCTCTCTGGAAAAGAATTGGTGTTTTCTTTAACTCGTAACTGATCCATTTTGTTGTGCACTGTCAGAGAGAGAAAGAAAAGAGCGAGAGGATGAAGGATTGGCTCTGTGAATGGAGCAGCAGGGAGGGAACAAAAATATGTATTTGTTTTTATCCGCTGAAATAACACGTTTTGGTTTTAAGTTTTAACGTCACATAATGTTTAGTAGGACTGTGCGATACATTAATGCCATTTCTACTTCGCAAAATGGATGAACTTAACTATGTGCTGCTTGTATATCACTTTTAATGTCATGAACCAGAAGCATATTGCATTTTTAAATTAGATACTTATTGTGTGATATATTGTGTGTACTCTGCAAGGTTAAAATGCACATTATTGTCCTTTTTTTTTTTACTTTTATTGGAAATTAGTCCTCTGCATTTTCCTCTTGATCTGCCTTTTGTAGTGGTGTTGCTTATCCTTCAATAATCATTACATTATTAGAATGTAACACCTCCTGAGACCTGCCCGTCCTCTGTTTAGGATGCGGAGGTGTTAATTACCCCCCACAGGGAGCGCCTTTGCTGGGATGTTCTCGGGGCTCCGGTGTAGGTCCGATGGAGCTCGGCGAGGCCGGGTTTGGTATGTGCTGGGCGTAGTCTGAGCATGCGTGTCAGAACAGGCTGGGTCAGGTCTCAGCTCAGGGAAACACCGCTCTAATCCACTGTGTACAATATTTCAGTCACTGCAAAGTGTATGGAAAATGGACTCATCTGTCAGTAAATCTGTAAAAAAAAAAACACCCGGCATTACTCAAAACATGGTTAGTCTTCCATATAGTAGACATAATATTCTGAGTGGCTATTTGAAGTTTTGGAAATCTGATAGAAGGCTGAAAGGCTGAAAATAAAAGGAAAAATGCAAGGACAAGAAGGAACGTAGCAAAGTCAACATATATTCTATTGATAATATTGCCTTAAATGTTCAAATCAAATCTGGAATCATTTATGTATTGAATTGGAAGTGCATGAATAGTTTTTATATTGCATTACGTAATATAGAGATATAGAGATATATAACATCATGGACATTTTAATACTGTGCAGAACTGGTCCTGTAAGTCAGTGGTTTTGTCTATATGCAGTAGACTTTAACAAGGCTCGATTCTATTCAAATACAGTGCCAGTTTATCCATATTTAAATGAGCCTATATGTCTTAAAAATACAGTCAAAAGTCAAAAGTACTGCATCATTTTGCAAGTAGAATTTAGGGGTTGCCATTGCCAATCGTTGTTATTATCGTGTTCGCAACAGAAAAATGTTGAGAACCACTTGGGACTGCACAATTTTGGTTAAAAAAAATATGTATAATTGCTGTTTTTCTCAGTTGTGATTTAATTTGCAATTCATGTTTAAAAAGTAGGATTGTGTTTGAGTGCACATTGTATAAAACCACATTTGAGAGACTAATATGAGCTGATAAACTACATTTTAGAACATGTTGTAAACTACAGGTACAACAAGATGTCTCAATAAAAAGGAAATCCGATAATTGCATCAACTTAAATTTTGATTTGGTAACAATTGCGCAGCCCTAGAACCACTATTACCCTAAATAATAAAATAATTTGGGGGAATCTTTTCTACATTCACTCTAAACATGTACAAACACATGATACTTGGCAGACGCACACATTGTCTCATGACGTTTTTGATTGTTCCAAGAAAGTGTGTCTGAACTTCCAAGAAGAGCAGACACATTTCCAACAAATACCTCAAACCTGAACGGAGTTGTTGAACAGTTTTTATCTTTGCGTTTGTCTGATCTGTGGTAACCTGAGTGAATCCATAAGACTTTTAATCTGGTGTGTCATCCTCTGTCATGTGATCATCTGCCGCTCTGAAACCAAAAAGGATGTCGTCTCATAATGGAAAACAGAAGTGCTCCACATGACTTATAATGTATTTTAAAGCTCAAACACCAGATTTTCTTAGA
>JACN01092733.1:0-12934 GCA_000787155.1 Scartelaos histophorus | reverse complement strand
ACACTCCTTCCTCCCAACCCTAACCCCTGAAGTAAAACTATAAACTGTTTTAAAACATCAGTGTTGCCACTGTTAAAGATGATGTGCGTAAAAGTTTGCTGTAAACCACTAAGCGTAATTGCCTGCTATGCCCACTAGAGGGCACCAGAGGCGCACAGACCTGCAGTAAAGAGAGCGAGAGGCACTTCCTGTTGATTTTGAGGGAAAGTTGAAAGTTAAGCAGCATCTAATTATTCTGTTAAAATGTACAAAGCGATGCCTTTGCTGGAGAAATGGACACAGGAAAACAACGATCTTGTAACTAAATGGAAGGTGGGCTCGGGTTGAGTTTAAAAAAATCACTTTGATTGTACCGGTTGGATTAATTTGTGTTGTTATGATTTTGCAGACAGGTGAAAATCTCCTGAGAAAAGACCAGAGACAGTCAAATCTGAGATACCTTTCTTTGGAGTTTCACAAACTGTTGAGTAAAATACAAGGTCGGCCTTCTAAATTTCTATTGCTGTATTTATTCATCAGTGCCCTTAAATATGTGTTTCATTTCTCCACACAGGGGCTCCACTTCTTAAACATCTCACTCATTTGGAACTGACTGTGTTGTACAATGCTAGTGTGTTTTCTATAGCTTTGTCTGAGTTTTCCAAAGTGGAGCTGCTTATTGCAAATGTCATGGATAAAGGTTTGTGTATATTTCAATGGCCTTTCATACCCTTCCATAACTAGTACTAGTACTAGTACTTTTTTTTTATACAGTTCTCAAGATATCAGGATGTATACCTACCCCTGGGAGCACTGATTATCTTTTGTTTTGGAGAAAAGCCTTAGAAAAAGCCATAAAACATGCAGATTTGGAGTGTGGCATTAGACAGCTGGTCTGTTTGCAGTGGGCAATATGGCTAGCCACACAGAAATACCATATTATCCGTGAAACTGAGGTATTTTAAAAGAATCCAGCCTTCTTGAATGTATTCATAGTATATACTCGAATATAGTATAGGTATTACAAATGTATGTCCTCAATTTTATGTTTTGCAGAAGGAGATATCATTGTTAATTTCAATTGAAAACAAAAAAGGAGAGCTGTCGGAGTCTTTACTTTCAGTTTTAGAGCCAAAAGTACTTATTGAGTTATTACCTGTCTGTACTTTAATTGTGCAAGGTAAGAATTATTCATTCTTCTGTTGCAGGCTTCCCATTTGTACTTACATTTGACTTGCTTGAATATGTTTTCTTTTAGGTGCAGAAAGATTCAGAGATGGTGAATATTCAGAGGCTTTGAGTGATATAGAGAAAACCACCTCATTCACTGCTCCAAGAGGTGTAGTGGCCTGCACACACCTTCTGTTGGGCTCTTGCTTTCACAAAATGGTACTTGCATGGCACTACATGTATGAATGATAATGAGACCTCTTAATTAACTCTGAAATGTGCTTGTCACCAGAAACGTCCTCAGATGGCATTGACCTGTTTCCGGAGAGCACTGGAGACAGATGGTCACTGCACCAGTGCGCTGTACCAGAGCACGCTCATCTACAGGGAACTAGGAAATAAACAAGCTGAGATCCAAGCTCTTGAGTTACTGCATTCTGTAAGTCTGTTATTTATGGTATAGTTCATATGTGCACATGGTAATTCTTTTTTTTTTTTTTTTGTGCTGCAGGTTTTAAACTTAACACACAGTTCAGAGTGTAACACAGGAGATGGTCTGCTTATCTCCTCTGAGTTACTCCTCTCCAGCTCCTCTTTGAAGAACCTCTTGGTAGTACCCTCTGCTCTAACAGTCCTTCACAGTTTGGCTTTACAATGTGTCCGCTTTGGAAGGTGAGAAGTACAGTGAACAATGTTGTTTTTGTTAGAAAAATAAATATCTGCAATCTCGATTACAAACATCTATTATTTTGTGTTGTGTACTATTACTTCAGGGTATCAGAGGGCGTGGAGCATTATCTGGACTTATTAGCTATTCTTCACTCAGGTCAACTTAATTCTCATCATGTAAGTTGTTATGATTGAGTCATCAAATGATTTCTAAAACAGTTTGAGTGTGACATAATAATAAAACATTGATTCGTATTAATGCATTATATATTTTTAAGATGAATATGGACGTTCCCTATCTTCCGCGTTTGACTGTTCTTTACCTTGAGGCTGCTGCTGCAATGCTTATGATCCAGCGACCTGCCGATTGCATTGTGCTGTGTGATGAAATTGTTGGCACAACACTGGATCTTCTACCACAAAGATTGGTTTTGGAGGAGTTGAGTGTGGAGACTGAGCCCAGTGCTTTTGATGTGGACCATGATGACAAAGCGGCCATGGTCCTCTGCGTTGGGGCGGCTAATCTCCTCAAGGGTCACTGCTACATGTATTTAAAGGAATGGAAACAAGCTGTGGCCCATTATACAAGGTTTGTTTTCTTTTTGTTTTTGTTTTCTTTTTTAAATACAGTATCAATGTTTTTTTTCTTGCAGGTGTTTAAATCTGCTATTAAGAGTGCACTTTAAAATGAAAGGTGAGAATGTTATCAAGAAGATAAACTTCGTAGTCCTAATTAATGCTTCATACATCCTTTAGTTGATTCACTATTATTCCTACAGGATGTCAACCACAGATCCCCAGCACAGATATGATTGACAAAGAGGGGTCAAAATTATTCACACTCCAGAGGCTAAAAGCATTTTCATTGGCTGGCAGAGGGGTCTGCTTTGCTCAGACTGATCGATTGAAAGAATCTCTTAGAGACCTTCATCTCAGTTTGCATGCATTCCCAGGTAGACTTGATACATGATGCTGTTGAATAAACTGTGTAGAGAAAAAAAAAACATTTTCATGGACCAAACACAAATAAATGTGCTGATTGTAGTTTGAAATAATTAACCAGTATTATTTACTTAAATTGTACTTGCTATTGCATGGATGCTGTCACAGAGTGTCTAAATGCTGGGTTATGGTGTGGAGAAGTACTGTGGAGACTGAAGCGGAGACACGAAGCCGTCAGTTGCTGGAAGAAGACATGGGGCTTTACCTCAGAATCTTCCAATGAGTATGAATACTTTTATCTTCTCAGTAGAATATTAGCAAAGCAAAATTAAAGTAGGTCACATATTAAGAGATTAAATCACATACTTGGTGTGTTATACGACAGTTATGGGTATTGGTTGATCTGTTGGCTGGTGATTATGTTACTGTACTATTCTTATTCTTTTTTTCTGCAGAAATGTTTGTGTGTATTTAATTGAACCTCCAACCGACCATATGTTGAACCCCACAGAGATTCAACAAAGAATCAAAGATCTTGGATTTGAGGATGACAGAAATGCATAATATTTCAGCTGTTGTCCTTATAATGTGTATCTTTTGTTTGTTGAATGATCAAATACAATTAATTTTCATTATTTGTAAAGACTGGGAATAAATCATTCTGATAAAAATAATGGATAATTTCTTCAAAAATACTAACATATATTAATGGGTTTCACTTTTTCATGAGGATAAAATGTCAAATGCCAAAATATCATATAGTCTATGCTTTTGAATGAGAAGAAGACCTCAAAAGGTCTCTGATAACAGGAAGTTAAACACCATGTTTGCCTTACTGTGTACAAAATTGCATTTTTCATAGTTAACGAAAAACACGTACATCAACGCGGTGCGCCCCAATTGGATGTCTGCATTTTGTTGACAGGGTAAAATGGCGAATAACAATGTTGATGCAAATATCTACTCTGTACTGGATCGAGACTGGCTAAAAAAATCATGACTTATCCCAGCTACGTGGGAGAGAAATGTTACTCATTGGCTGAAAAACGCAGTGTGAAGACTGGCCAATCAAAGTGCAGGCTGACTCAAGACTGTCCAATAGGAGGCGAGTATGAGTCCAGCTCGTGCTATAACTACAGAAAAGCACGGAAACTGATGCTCTTTCGTCTGAAAACACAGAGCACGGACAGAACCGGCGAAGCTCTGCAGCATTTAGTTAGACCACGGTATTTATTGTCAGTAAAAGCAAGTGAAAGACATGGCTTCGGGAGGGGAGTAAGTATTGTTTTATTTGAATGCGATTCTCTATAGTTAACTACAAGTAAATGTCATTTAAATGGCTATCATTAGTACGTATTACGTTATTTTAGCAATGCAGCTAATGGGGTCAGTGTCAGCCTCCGCACTTTTTCGGCCTGTTCAAAGACTCGTTTAGATCCTGATGAGCGGACTCTGGGTGCTTGGAATCGATTATTAAGTTGGTAGATTTTCTATTGTCATTAACTGGCTGGTCACTAGTCGGCCCTGGGGTCGCTCTGTATCTGACAGCGTTTGACAAAGCGCAGTCACCGCTATCGTGTCGATGCTAGCATGAGCTTAGCAACATAACCAAGGCCAAAGCCATCTGCATCTTAATGCTTAGGCCTAAACACAGCAAACAATAATTTGTATCAATGAGTGAACGTGAACCGTATAAAACAGATGAACGAACACGAAGTAAATTACGTTATTTTTTAGCTGACTGGTTAATTTCTTGTCAAAGCCAACTACCCGGTACTGCTGGCTAACGTGTAGGTATTTGACAACGTAGCTACAGTCCAGTCCGGAGCTACCCGTGCACAATTGGTTTGTAAATGCCACAAATAAACCCTCATAAGTTGTAGTTAAGGGTCCAAGTATTAGTGTTTCTTTACATTTAAGTGGAGTCCCACAGCCGCGTTAAACAGCGTGTAAATCCAGCCGACGCTACTCTTAAAAGTTTTTTTCTTTTGCTGTGTCATCTGGGTCCATTCACTTAGCTGTGCGCTAGCGTTAGCATGCTAATAAAATGAAAGAGTAACTAAACGGGCAGCCTCCAACATATTCTAGGTACTTCTGGTATGTAGTGTTTGGGGACCTTGTATTTCATCCATAATAACTATATGTATATTTTACACGTTTAATAATTGTTGTACACGTGACTGTAAATTGAGTTGTCTTACCTGCTTGTTACATTTTTAATAGTATTCCTATACAGAATAAATAATGTAGAAACAGAAACTGCTCATTACACACATCTTCGTTGCCCTTTTCAACAAATATAAACGTAATTTGAATTGCTATACTTAACACATTATTTTGAATATCCTTTTATTAATAGAAGTTAATAAGTGATTAAAATCTATTTATTTATTGTCTTGTAACCAACAAGTTGTTAAATGTAAACTTGTATAATTTAACCCCCTCTTTTTGTAGATCTAAAAGTGATGATCTAGCTACTGCTATTCTCAAACAGAAGAACAGACCCAACAGACTGATTGTGGATGAATCCATCAATGAAGACAACAGTGTCGTCTCCCTTTCTCAGGTACAAACTTTTTTTTTTTCCACTTAAATGTTAAATAAAACTGATTAAAACCAAAAGATTGCTGTGTGATTTAGACAAAAATGGATGAGCTGCAGCTTTTCCGTGGGGACACAGTGTTGATGAAGGGGAAGAAGAGGCGAGAGACTGTTTGCATTGTTCTTTCTGATGACACCTGCTCTGATGAAAAGGTCCGCATGAACAGGGTAGTTCGCAATAATCTGCGCGTTCGATTGGGGGATGTTATCAGGTAAAGGCATGCTTTTTTTCTTCCAGAATGTCAATGTTCATGAAATCCTGATTTTTATAAACTGTAATCTTTTCTCAGCATCCAACCATGTCCTGATGTGAAGTATGGAAAACGGATCCATGTTCTCCCCATTGATGACACTGTAGAAGGAATTACTGGAAACCTGTTTGAGGTTTACCTCAAGCCATACTTTCTTGAGGCTTACAGACCAATTCGCAAAGGTTTGTTTAAAATTGCCATGGCTATTTTTAACTTTTTGTGGGCTTAATGTGTACTTTTAAAAATGCATAGCACGCTCAGATGGCCTATGTCCAAAAGCTTTTAAAATAACATTTTGGCAGAAAAACATCTTAATCAGATCATTTTTCTTGCGTTGGACCTCATATGTGTAGTAACTTATTCTTATACATGTGAAGGTGATATCTTCTTGGTCAGAGGAGGTATGCGTGCTGTGGAGTTTAAAGTTGTGGAAACGGACCCTTCCCCATATTGCATTGTTGCCCCTGATACCGTCATTCACTGTGAGGGAGAGCCCATCAGGAGAGAGGTGTGTAGAAGTTGCATTTGGTAAATGGGCAAATTTATAGAAAGTCTAACATTTTAAAGCTTTATTTTTTACTCAGGATGAAGAAGAATCCCTGAATGAGGTTGGTTATGATGACATTGGAGGTGTGAGGAAGCAGTTGGCGCAAATCAAAGAGATGGTGGAGCTGCCTCTTAGACACCCTGCACTGTTTAAGGCCATTGGTGTGAAGGTAACAACCATTTTTGGATTAAACCTGAAAGTTGCAAGCAAAGAATTTATGATGCATTTTATGTTTGCAGCCTCCTCGTGGAATCTTGCTTTATGGACCTCCTGGAACAGGAAAGACCTTGATTGCCCGAGCTGTGGCCAATGAAACTGGAGCCTTCTTTTTCCTAATCAATGGTGAAATATATTTTTAAAGCTGATTATGAAATGTTTAAACTACATTATAGTTGGTTATTCTTAATTATGAGTCATAATTGAGGATTTTCATCCTGCTTATATTTGTCTGCTTCTTTGTAAAGGTCCTGAGATCATGAGCAAACTTGCTGGTGAAAGTGAAAGTAACTTGAGAAAAGCCTTTGAGGAAGCAGAGAAAAATGCACCTGCCATTATCTTCATTGATGAACTGGATGCCATCGCTCCAAAGAGGGAGAAGGTAGAGACTTGGCAAAATCATACTATTGCTACTTTTCCAAATGTAGGATGAATGAGTTTTGTACAAAATATGCTGTTTTGACAGGACTTCAGTGTGAGGCACTGGCCACATTTACATGTTTTTAATTCCAAATTAAATTATGCCGAATTAAATGGATCGGATTTAAATTGTTCTCAGAGTTCACATGGAAATAATTCTGAATTGAGGTTCACATGGAATATGCATTAATTCAGCTTTATTCCCTCGGGAAGGGTTCTGATGGAACAGTGACAGGAATGTATTTACATCTACTGGGGGTAGTGCGTGATTGCGTCAGAAGGGCGACCCAACACGCTGAACGACCGATTGTGTAAACGTTTTTTCTGCTTAAAAATGATTCCGGAGTAAATTAATTCTGCTTCAACATCGGAATAAATCACCCACTTAAATCGGAATAAAGTTTAATTCCGAATAAGTTCATTCCTAATGATTATTCAGAATTAAAGTGTTTACATGGTCTTTTTAAAGCAGAATTCATTTTTATTCCGAATTAAATTATTTTAAATCTTAATTTAACGCTCATGTAAATGGGGCAACTGATCTGGTGGTGCAGTGGCCCATACATGTCAGTTTACTATTTGTGCATTGTGGTGGAAGCTCAGGATGTTGTGAGGCAGTTTCTTTTAGAGTAGTCAAATGATTGCTGAATTAGCGTTTTGATTACTTAACGCAACATCTAATACAAACTTGTGTGTAGACTCATGGGGAGGTGGAGAGACGAATTGTATCTCAACTGCTAACTTTAATGGATGGACTGAAACAGAGGGCTCACGTCATTGTCATGGCTGCCACAAACAGACCAAACAGCATTGACCCAGCCCTGAGAAGATTTGGTAATTTTCCTAAAATGCTTTCATGAGACTACTGTAGTTTTTATATAGAGCTTATATATATTTTTTTTTTGTGATAACCTTTTGCTTTCTCTTAGGTCGCTTTGATAGAGAAGTTGACATTGGCATCCCTGATGCTACTGGCAGGTTGGAAATCCTGCAGATTCACACAAAAAACATGAAGCTGGCTGACGATGTGGACTTGGAGCAGGTTTGCTCACTTTTTTTTTTTTTTGTCTCTAGCTTATTTATAAGTTTTCTAGCTGTAATTGAATTGTGTATGAGTGTGATCTTAATATCAGCAAAATTTCACTAATGTTGTAATTTTTGCCTACGATATTAATTGGTAGGTGGCCAATGAAACCCATGGCCATGTTGGTGCTGATCTGGCCGCTCTGTGCTCTGAGGCTGCACTGCAGGCCATCCGAAAGAAAATGGACCTGATTGACCTTGAGGATGAAACCATTGATGCTGAAGTCATGAACTCTCTCGCTGTGACAATGGATGACTTCAAAGTAAAATTTTGAATAGTTGTGGTTTTATGGTGCCATGGTTTGACAATGAAAACACTTCTGTTTATTTGTTACAGTGGGCCCTGAGCCAGAGCAATCCATCTGCACTGAGAGAGACTGTAGTGGAGGTGCCCAACATCACATGGGATGATATTGGTGGTCTGGAAGATGTGAAGAGGGAGTTGCAGGAGTTGGTGCAAGTAAGAATATTGCTTGAATATCTCTGTAGATCCCCTTCGTTCTGAAACATTTACAAAATTATTTATTCTAACTCAAATATTATTTCACATTTAGTATCCAGTGGAACATCCAGACAAATTCCTCAAGTTTGGTATGACTCCATCAAAGGGTGTGCTTTTCTATGGTCCTCCTGGTTGTGGTAAAACTCTTTTGGCTAAGGCCATTGCTAATGAGTGCCAGGCAAACTTTATCTCAATCAAAGGACCTGAGCTCCTCACTATGTGGTTTGGAGAGTCTGAGGCGAATGTCAGGGAGATCTTTGACAAGGCAAGTTCTACAAATGGTTAGCATTTATTGTATTAAATTCTTAGTTTAAACATTGAAACCTGGTCTAATGTGTGAACTCAATAAACAGGCTCGCCAGGCAGCACCGTGTGTGCTCTTCTTTGATGAGTTGGACTCCATAGCAAAGGCTCGTGGTGGCAATGTGGGAGATGGTGGTGGAGCAGCTGACCGTGTCATCAACCAGATCCTCACTGAGATGGATGGGATGTCCAGCAAGAAGAATGTCTTCATCATTGGGGCCACAAATAGACCAGACATTATTGACCCAGCCATCCTGAGACCTGGGCGTCTGGATCAGCTCATCTATATTCCACTGCCCGATGAGAAGAGCAGGATGAGCATCCTCAAGGCCAATCTCCGCAAGAGTCCCATCAGCAAGGTACCTACAGGGATGCCTCTGACTCTTTGTATGTCCCCTATCAGCCTTCAATGCTGTACAAATGATGTACTTGCTTGTACAATGTGTTGTGACTATGTGTCTTCGGTACATCTGTATTGAGCTCTTCGCAAGTGCAATGAACGAATGTTAAATGGTCTCTAGTATTAAACTGGAACTTGCAAAGACCAGAAAAAGCAGGTTTTTAAAAACACTTTATTTTCAGGATGTGGACTTGGACTTCTTGGCAAAGATGACCAATGGATTTTCTGGAGCTGATCTTACAGAAATCTGCCAGAGGGCATGCAAGTTGGCGATCAGAGAAAGTATAGAAAATGAAATCCGCAGAGAAAGGGAAAGGCAGACCAATCCCTCAGCCATGGTTGGTACCTAAATATAATGCACAACTCAAAGCTATTACATACATGTTTATTAGAATGTTGTGTTTGTAGGAAGTGGAAGAGGATGATCCTGTGCCAGAAATCAGGAAGGACCACTTTGAAGAGGCAATGCGATTTGCTCGCCGTTCTGTCAGTGACAATGACATTCGCAAATATGAGATGTTTGCTCAGACACTACAGCAAAGCCGTGGCTTTGGCAGCTTCAGGTAAATGAGGGCATTCATCTTTAAATAAAATATTGTATGCTCGTTAAAAGCTTTAAATGACATGGCAACCAAAATTTGATGACGAATCTTTTTCAGGTTCCCATCCAGTGCTGCTGGTGGCAGTGGTCCAACCCATGGCTCAGGAGGTTCTGGCAGTGGCCCTGTGTACAATGAAGATAATGATGATGACCTTTACGGATAAATGTTGACTGCACCTCAGTGGTCGGTCCTGGGATCGCACTTGTACAAATTTCAACAGATTCCACCTTTTTAGGACTTTGTGCTTCTTTCATGTGTTCCTTTTTTGTATAATTTCCCCTGGAGAAAGCATGTAGCCGCTTGGTTTGCCCTGGCTTTGTTGTGGGTGGGTTAAGAGTTAAGGTAAGACTCCAGATTTTTCAATGGGGAGGGTTATAAAGTGGCCTCATTCTCACCATTTACAACCAACGTGAATGACTTTAGTGATGGGATTCTATGCTAGACTATAAGAAAGAAAATATACATATTGCTAATGACTTCCTCTTTTTTTAAATAAACAGTAGCATTTAATGTATTACAAAATTTGTCAAGGTTATGTTGTTGGAAAAAAAATAAAAACTCATAAAATGTGTTTTACTGCGCTTTATTGCAAGTAACAAAAGTATCTGCACTTTGAGTTAGTAAGAATCATGAAAGGGAAAGTGGGGATGTTCTGCATCTCTCCAAACTCTCTGCCCTCCTCTCTGTAAAACACAAATAATGGTTTATGATACTACACATTTGACATTGATCATTTAATGACCAACTCTCGCTTTGGTAAGAAAATGGGTGTAAAATTACATCAACTGTGGGTACAATGAATCGTTCATTGCGGTTGAAAGACTCAATAAATGCCAAGTCCTCTTCTGACAGGGTAAAGTCAAACACCTGCAGATTTTGTTGAATCCTGGATGGTGTTACACTTTTGGGGATACAAGCCACTCCTCTTTGAATGTGCCACCTGAGGGGCAAAGGGGAGCTGTTGAAGGATATCTAATAACACAGACCCTTGTTGGAGTGCATATTTACCTCAGGATAATTTGTGCTGGAGATTTCTCATATCTCAGAGCAACAGCCTTTAATCTGGAATCCTCCAACAGGGCTGGTTCATTTGGAGAAGCCCAAGGTCTGTCCCCACTACCCAGAGGGCTGTAGGCTGTCACACAGACTCCCATTGATCTGTGGCAGAATTACCTAGCTAAATTATTTTGTGAGCAATTAATTATTCTGTAAAAAAAATATATATATATACTGACCGACAATGAGCTATAAGGGGTTGTTGAGACAGATAAGGATGGCACTCCACCTATGGAGATTATTAAACTCTTAAAATATATGGGGATCATTATGTTGGCTATTGTGTATCATTTGTTTAGTTTACCTGGTTAACTACCGGTTTATGCTTGGCCATGTTGAAAATGTCATTGATTTGCCTGACATTGAAGTTGGACAGCCCTATGGCCTTCACAAGTCCCTTATCCACTAAACTCTCCATCGCCTTCCAGGTGTCCCTGTAGTGTGTGTCAGAATAACACACACTGCCATCGTCTCGCCGTGGCATCAGCTCTTTACCTCGTCTGAAACAGATACAAGCTATGATCAAATAACATTTAGAAACAAACTTGTTTTGTTCCTCTGTGACCAACAGGAGGCGACAAAGTGTCTGTATTGTGGCTGCTCACTGGAAGGCCATTGGCCAGTGCATGAGGTACAAGTCCAAATAGGAGAGACCCAGGTCAGTAAGAGTGGCCTGGCAGGCCTCCTCCACATCCTCTGGCTCATGCTTTGTATTCCACAGTTTAGATGTCACAAAGACCTCCTCACGGCGAAGTGCCTACAGAAATACAAATGTAAACTAACTTGTATCTCCTACAAAAAAGTTGTAATTTTAAAGATTATATTGAGAGTATACTGAACAGTCCTACTTTATCTGGACCAATCCGGAGAACCAAACCCTCCCCCACCTCCTGTTCATTGCTGTATGCAGCAGCACAGTCAATATGTCTGTACCCACAGTCCAAAGCTGACAGCACTGCCTGCTTCACCTGGTGGAGAGAAAAACGAAAAACTCAAATGCACAACTATCTACTAACTAACTAAATATTATTCTTATAGCAAGCTATTTGATACCTGTCCTGGAGCACTCTTCCAGGTGCCTAATCCAACTGTGGGCATCCGGTGCCCTGTAGACAGCAGTATAAAGTCACTCATGGTCCAGCTTGTGTGGTGACACTAACACTAACTGTGAAGCTTTCTAGTTCAGCTTCTTAAAGAGTTGGCACTGTCATCATGACTAAGTTCCAAAACTCTGTAACTGATTCACTCGAGATTTTGAATTTATTAACAGGACATGGGGTCAAGAGAGTGCAAAACAAAAAAAACAAAAAAACAAAAAAACCCAGGCTGCTCCCTTAAGCATAATGCAGTAAACGGTGAAGGTCAGGAATGAGACAACATTTAGTGAGCTACCTTTGTTATAGCAAAGCACTGCACTGATTCTTTAGCCTCAGAGGAAATCTAAACCCTGTGTGAACCAAGCCTTATTGCTAGAAATAGCTGATGCAGTTATATGGCATTAGTCACAGTGGGGTGTTACTGCAGCATCCCTGAAGATCCCTTTGGTATCATGTGAAGCACACAGCAATGTTGAGTAATTATTTTCTGACCCGAAGTCTCATCATCTGCTCAACTTGTGTTCAAAGTCAATAAAAATGACTAGTTGTAATTACAGTTACAACTAGTAATTTACCTTAAGTGTGTAGATCAGCCCAAATGATGAATGGCTTCAGTGAATGGACCAGAGCATAGCTAAGGGCAGATACATGCCGGGGTCAAAGGTTATCCACATTGGTTTATCTGTAACTAGGACTTATGAAAATCTGATGTTTGAAACAGTGTTTGATTCACACATTTGGTTTATTTGATTCATTTTGAAAACATTATTAACATGTCAAATGCACACAATCAGTGACAGTCAGTCAATGAGCAACAGTGCATGCGTGTTCAGATTACAGCCATAGTCCAGAGGTCTATTTAAGTGAATTATAGATGTTTGAAGTAATACTATTTTTGATCTGTACTGTAAGAAGTTCAATATAAGAGTAAAGAGTTTAAAAAGTCTCCAACAGCAATTATACAAAACAACTATTCAAGTTCAGTTAGAATTATTGTAAAGATGTAGACAGACTCTATGAAAACATTGACTGTAAAGTGCACCCTTTTGCACAGCTGAATGATGATTCGAAACACATTTGCCCTCCCAGAGTGTGT
>JACN01049773.1:0-16610 GCA_000787155.1 Scartelaos histophorus | reverse complement strand
TGAAGTGTCTTGCCCAAGGACACAGAAGCAGTAAGCATCAGGAGGGTAAGCGCCATCATTTGTCAGAATCGAACCAAAAACATTCAATTATTGGTATTTACTGTAATAGGATAAAAGATAAAAATGTTCAAAAATAACAATTAAAAAGAGATAAAGTTTAAGATTATGATTCTATATTAGGTCTGTATTATTATTATTATTTTTTTTTTAATCTACTAATCTGCAGACAGGAGATGCAGCTCTTAGGTCTGCATCTAATTGTAAAGCATTTCATTGACTAATTATCAGGAAGTGCGCGTTGGCATGCTAAACAAAACACTGAACTGGCCTTTTAGGGTTGTGAGAAGCGCTTAAAAACCCACAAATAATTAGGATGCTCAAAATGCACTGTTGAAAATGAAAGAATTCTGGTTTTCATGCTTGTAAAACTAAAAAAACCAAAAAACCACAGTGTCTTATAATATATATCATATCAAATTGTTTAGAGAAATATTGCAGTTTAAAATGAACAAATGCAAATTAATAATGTAGATGTGTAATAAATTATAGCAAAATACCAGAAAAAGCCCAAAATGTAAATGTAAAACCCATAGTATGTAACTTTTTAGACAAGAAATTAAAAGTTGTTGTTAGTGTTGTTTTTTTTTTTCTTCATTTATGTTGTTTTTAATTGCAAAAAACTCCACACAAACAAAAAAAAATGTGTTCTAACTGTGAACAGGCTTGCCTTTCCACAAACCTGGAATCGTCTCGTGGAATTTAGTCTCTTCATGCTTGTTTCCATGGGAACGCTGCACCTTTGGCTATAATTTCCATGGAAAATGTTCCGTCATATCCTTTTCCTTTACGATTCTTTAAAGATGAACTATGTAACTTTTGAGTTGGAGGTCAGTCACGTTGTTTCTGTGCTTGGAATGTTCCGCAGTGTGACATTAAACAGCTTAGGTGGTTTTATAGCTCAAAAATAAAGGATCGCCTTTCCACAGATCTGACCTCTAACTTGATCTGGGGATAGAAAGGTCTAATGCCACACTGTGAAACATTCCAGGCAAAGCAATAAAATCTCCATAGAGAAAAGCATTTGACGAACCTTCCAGCAGAAACCCTCCACAGTGGCACCTTTATACAAAACTACTCTTGATATTCCGGTCACTCCAGGCTCCTATCATGTCTTGTATGTCACTCTGAACATTCCGGCTCCTGAACATGGAATGACACATAGAAAAGATAAGGTTTGTGAATTGAATCTTCACTCATGCCTGTCGCGCTGTAGCCACCAGCGTAAAAATACTTTCCCTTCAAGACGGGTATTTATAGACAAAAACGCGAAACATAACCGGCTACAACTTATAGAACGCATTTTAAATTAAAGATGTGTTTGGATTGGGAAAATGGCAAGACAACGTTGGGTTAGCACGTGCTTTCAAATACGGAATAAAATTATTTGTAATAGTGAAAAAGTGACAGGAACAGGAAATATTCTTATCTGCATATCTATTTTTTTAAATGCATGTATAATTACGATGCTCAGAATGTATAAGGTAAGTGAGAAATAACTTAGTTGGAAATGAAGGTTTTTTGCTTTTCATGCTTTTAAAACTGTAAAAATCCAATGAATCCAATTTGAATCCAATACGTTAAAATTAAAACATGCTTAAAACCTTTAAGAGTGCATCAAAATACCAGAAAAAGTCCAGTACGTCTTCTTTAATTTAACTATTTGGACAAAAAATTGCATATCTAAAGGGCCTATTAACTATTTTAAATTATTCCTACTTAAAAACAGACCTGGAGTTGTGTTTTGTTTCACTTTAAAACTACCACTTCATGACATCAAAGGGTGGAACGGAGCATTTTGAGCTTTGGAGATGTTTTTGAAGGCGTAACAGTATTAAAACATGTCACAAGAGTCACTTTTATGTAATATCGTTGAGGAATTTTCAATGAATTTCTAATGTCTCTAGTTGAAACAATACAAATCTTATAACTAATACTACAATTTACCTACTGACAAAAGTGTACACCACAATACAATGTCCCATATCTTTTTTCTTTCTTTTAACGTTACCTTTAAATGTTGCTGTGGATCACGGTGGGAAGTGGACAGCTCCAGTCCAGACGTTAGAGTAAAGGGCAGCCAGTCAAGGATGTGAAATGGGCCGATAACAACTCATTCCTTCGACTTCAATCTGACCGCTGCAGACCCCCGAGGTGGGAAAACAGACTCTCATTTAAAGGTGCGCTGAGTAACTTTTTGTTTGAGTGTCCGTCACTTGCATGTTTCTATGTATTGCTCTTTACCTTACGTTTATTAAATTGCAGCTGGTTTTAAAGCTCAACAATATGTAGAACCTGCTCTGGTTTGGTCTCCATGAAGAATTGAAAAGTTTAATGCCATTCTGGGACATATTCCAGATGAAGCAACATGACTTTCCACCACCAAGGTTACACAACGCACCTTTAAAACCCTCCTGTTGTCCTCGGGTCAAAATGACTGCAGGGAAAACTCAAGTATTCACACATTTGGGGTGAATGTTTCTTCAAGCAACATCAAATTTGGTGTTTAAAACTCAATTAAACTGCTTATATTGGGGATTTAGTGAAGACGGGTCATTTTAACCTTATACAGAATATCAGGGCTGTTTTTAGAGTGGTTTGTACATGCTTCGTGATTTCAATTCAATTCAATTCAATGTTTATTTCATTCATTAAAACAAAACAAGTCAATGCAACATATCTGCAGACAGTATTACAGATTTGGTACAATTTTGGTACATGAATGAAAGGCACAGAAAGAAGCAAAAGCTGATAATATCTGCACCTTATCAACTCTTCTTCACTTCCAGATTCATGCATATTCAAGACATCATTGTTTGATTTGCCGTCCCGGGTACACGTCTCCTCTGTACTTCATTCATTCACCAGTTGTGTTTTCTTAATTGGTGATACACATCAGGCAGAGCAGTTTTGATCTGTCGGTATCCACTGGACGAGCTGATATCATGTGTCACTTTGTAGTTATCAGTTGATAAGAATCTGTTCACATTTGGCTTTGCACTTTTCCAACCAGCATTGTTTTTTCGTTATAGTTTTTTTAGATTAATAATACCATTTCAAAAAGGGTGTGGCACCAAATTTCTGGTCTGTACAAATCATCTTGGTGGACTTACACGGCTTGTTGTATAATGGAAGAAAAAGAAGAATTATATCAGAAGAGTTTGTTAGGGGCCCCTCATTGCACTGGGCCCTGGGTAAACAGCACCTGTAGCCCCGCCCTGGTCTGACGCCCCGTGATTTCACCTGCCCAAAATGTGACATAATGATCCACGAGTGCCATAGATTCTAACTATACAGCAGATAAAATTACAATACGCCTTCTTTACAACCTAAAGTTAATTTGTGTAACTTTCTGAGTGTCCACCACCTGCTTTTCTACATGGACATGTTACTGATTTGTTTGAAAAGTCTCACAGTCTGGCATTAAACCTTTTTATCATCACAGAAACCAAACCCGATCAAGATCTGTGGAGAGGCGACCCCGCTCACAGTCAGAATGGCATTTTTTTCTAGGTGTTTTGAGCTATAAAACCACATGTAATTGAATAAATGCAAAGTAGAACTGTTTAATGTCATACTGTGGAACATTTGAAACAGATCGCTGACATTTTCATGGAAGCAAGAAGGTGACACTAACCCCCAAAACCCCTAATTACTCTGAAGTAACACAGGCAAGATTGAATTTTCAAATGCAGGAGGATTTATTTTGCCAGTGTCCAAAGTGCCAAAAATCACAAAACAGCGCAGGAATATTAACCCTGAGCAAAATCACCAATAAGTATTAATGGAAAAAGAAAAATGGGTTGAGTTCAGCTTTAATTCAGGTCCGCTTTAAGTCCAACTTTACCAGAATTGGCTCCCCTTTATACCCCACACTTTGTTCCTCCCATTGAGCACAAATCACTGTAAAAATAACCAATTTCATAATAAACCAAACAGTAATAATGTGGGAAATAGAGGCTCAGTTTGGCCGAGTTGCGCAGTATCGGAGTAGAAATGGCGATTCAGATTGTGTGTGTTCAGCATGTATGGATTAAAGTATGAAGTAATGTGCTCACGTGTGCAACTTTAGCGACTTAACTGTGGAGGAGAGACGGGGGAAAAGATTTTAAAAGCGGAGAAAACAAAAGTAAACTAGTGTGTGCAGGATGAAGCAGCCTATGGACACAGCAGGTGCAGGTCGCGGTTACATTTCGGGCGAAAACGGCGTCTAGAATCATCACTTCTGACTTTATCTGGCAACATTTTAATTTGTATCATTAAATTTGGCACAGAAAACACTGCACAGGTCCCATCCTCCTCCACTCGTGTTCAATTACCGCAGACGATCTTACCTTGTTGCTCTACAGATTGCTTTTGTTGCTCTATTGAAGCAAGCGCCGGCGAAGTTGGATCTTCAAGGGCACCTCCACGAGAAGCGCCCGGGGAATCGGAGTAATACACGGTTTGCCTGGCTGGGCTCGGACCGGTGACCTTATGGCGGAGAGGTGTGTGTGCCCAGGCCCGGGGGGAGATGGTTCATTTCACCCTGCTCGGCGGCGTGGAGCGTGGACATGGGCGTCGCATCCGGCTCCAAACCCTGCAGGTCCTGGATGGAGAGCGGAGCGAGCCCCGGGTCCAAGGCATGTCAAAGTAAATAAGCGTCACGCCGACCGGTCAAGAATGTGTGTGTGTCCATGTGAAATGTGAACCCGGAATACAACTCGGCTGAAGGGCTTTATAGAGGCTGACCTTGGAGATGCAGTGTTTCGTGAAGAAGGCAGAGAGTATTTTTTTTTTAATAAAGGTTTGGTGATAGAGGAATTATAGGGAGGTATTATTGGGAAATGGTCATTAACATTCATATTCACCTTTTTTTTTTTTTAAGTTAACCACATGCTACATTTTATATATACACAGAAGCCATAAAATTATGTCAATTACATAGCCAAGACAAAAAAAAAGTTCAATTAAATAACTAAATATTGTTTTTTTTTTATATTTTGTGTTGCAAACTCTTGGCCTTCCCTCAGTGTAGTTCTTGAAGAAGTTTCCTAAAATGGTTTTCACTTCACAGTTCCCCTGGTGTGTCTCAACATGAGGCGCCTCAACAGGAGGAAACACAACTCGTCTCTAAATGCCGAAAATTGGTGTTCACCAAAACTTCTAGCATCACAAACCTTTCCCACCATTTACAGCTCCTTGTGCCTGGATAGCAACTTTTTTTCTGCGCTAATAGTTTATGCAAATGAGCCATGCGGGTTTAAGTTTCGTTTCTGTGAAACATCAACAAATGTGCACAAAGCTGAAGTAAACACATTCTAATCTCAAATGGGCTGATGTGGCTCTGTGTCTTTATGGTTTACATGTTGTAAAGTGTATTTAAGCTGAAGATTTAAATGAAGAATCTGCTGCAGTTTTACTTGTACAATAGAGTTTGGAAACGTTTAATCTGTGCAGTGGCTTGTGGGAAACCTCCTCACCGCTGGTGAGGAACATGGATCTATAAAAATAAAGAACCTCCCGAGCTTCCTCTGCTAAAGGAGCTTATTTCTTCCTTTATTTTACAGTTAAATTATTATTTTTATGCAGGGATTTTTATTTTGTTTTTAATGTTGCAGAAGCACTTTCCTACACCTTCCTTTGTGAACTGCCAATTTTTTTGCACTTCAACATTTTTGTTTTTACAGAAGTTTTGGGGGGTTATTTCCTCTACAGATATCGAGATATAGCAAAATATATCGAGATATTTTTTTTGCTCCATATCGCCCAGCCGTACTTCACAGGTGTTGGTCTTGTCTGGGTCAAGTACAAATCAGTATTTTTTATTTTTTTTTATTTGTAGGATTTGTTATTCCAGAGCATTATCGATGAAGAAAACATGAACCAATGCAAGGAAGTAAAAAGGAAGTAAATTCAATGGTATTCACATCATGCTAATACAACTAAGACTTAGATAATAGACAAGTTTATGTAACATCACAATACTTAAAATGGGCTCTATGTATCTTTACTTTTGATTACTCTTTTAAAAATCTGAATTTTCAACACAAATAGTTGTTTATTTTGACAGTACTTGCACAGATCCTATGCTAGTTGTTGTTAGCTTTACTATGACGCCTTTAATAGCAACGTTGGGCAGTCAGTGTGTGGGTTCAACTCCATTAGGCGGCTTTTATGTACAGGCTGAATGAAACAAAGTTAAGACGGATTGATATGGAGTAGATGGAGATGCTGCTGCAGTGGTGAGGCTCCACCCTAAAGCTGGGCTGAAGAAGAAAACCAACCACAACTTAAAACATCCAATTAAAAGTGCCACCACCATCAATAAGTCTATAAATAAGATCACGCTCTAAAGTGGCCAGATATCCTGAGGCCTACACCCACTGTAGAGCTACAATGTGAACAATATAATAAATCAAACTCAAAAATATTATAAAACAGCAACCGGCGCTGAGCCTGTAAGCACGATGCTGTTAATATCACAATTATAGAAAACATAATTAGTTATACAATAGAATAAAGGTTAAAAGTACAACTCCACAATCTGGATGGCTGGGAGCCTTTAAAATGATATTTACAAAAGTACAAATTAACCTTTTGACAGCAACATTAAATTATACAAAACAGATTTATTTGGCTCAACAGAAATAAGAGGAGGAGGTGAGCTTTTGGACATTTGACCTTTAGGGTCTCTGTTGACCGACTATCAACTGCACAATTATTATGCTAATTATGACCCCACACTCAGGATAAGTCCAAAAGGCTGAGCTAGCAAACAAATAGAGTGTCAGTTTCTAAGTAATTTCGTTGTAATTAGCTCCTCCCTTCAGGCAGGTGCAGTATAAGGAAGTGTCCTCCAGCCTCTGACCAGAACTCAAGAAGCAAGAAACGCGTTGGACCAAATAAACTTTTGTCCAGTTGACAAATTAAATTAAATTTTTGCCATGGATGCAAATGGAAAACTAAAAGATTCTACACTTGGGGGGTTCATTGCCTTGAATCTGAAGATACAATAATTATCACAAAATGCATGTCATAATACCATATTTTTGGGGCTATAAAGTGCACCGGATTATAAGGCGCAGTATCAAATAATATGTCAGTTGTGTCATTGTCCACACATAAGGAGCATCGGATTATAAGGCACAATAAGAGAAACAAAACGCGTGTCGGATAAATCGAACTTTATTCAGGTCATTTACAATAACTCTCAGTTGTAGCTAACACAAAAATACAAGTTTAACAGTTGGTGATTTGGGCATCAAACATGCCCGGATCCTCTCAACATTGTTCAGTTTTAACACTAAAATACAAAACCTGAAATCTGCATGGTAATGGTGGCATTTTGGGTCCTTGAACAGCACACGGCAGAACTACCGGTATGTTGCACAGTCGCCCTATATGTCGCCAACATATTACTCCTCCTGACTCGCCCACTAATACCTTATTAGACTAATGTGGACAACATCAAATCGGTTGGAGGTTAAACACAACCAAAGGTCATACATAAGGCCACTGGATTATAAGGCCACTGTGGATTTTAGATGCGCCTTATAGTCCGAAAAATACGGTACAATAAATTCTGATATATCCCAATATTAAAGTATAAGACGATATATTGTGATGTATCAATAATTACTTCCATTAAAACTCCATATTCATGAGAACACAATTGTAAGAAATATAATTAATAAAAATGTTTAAATCATCAGAACAGTGAGTGTAACTAATTAATTTTTGTTAAAAATATTATTCAAAAATCAATTCGGATGCATTTTGAATTTCGATTTCAGAATTGTATCACGATATATCACTGAATCAATTTTTTCTTTACACCTCTATTCTATACTTACACATATAACCTCATTTCTGTGAATAATTAAGATGCTTTGAACATATAAATTAAGCAAGAAATACTTGGATCACTGCAAACTGTTTAAAATGAAGACAGTAAAACCAGGGCAATACGCAGTAGAAAGGAGAAGTTGTCTTTAAAATGTCAATCTTGACGCACGCCTGGTTAAATGATTTTAATATTTCATAAGAGTGGAGTCAAAGATGTGCAGTAGTCCAGTAGTGTGTCAGAAAATGTCAGTTTGTTTTTGGCTCACTTCAAATGTCTGCTTTGAATTCGGTGTGGAAATACCACATTAACATGAGCAGAATGGCACTAATCCCCCAAGGACTCGGAAGGCTCAAGTAAGTTTTGGACCACAAACACTGTGACAAAGTTAGCGTAGTTTTTCTGTTTTCTGTTACCACATTTAGTAGAGCTTAGGTTCATATATTGATACCAAAATCAGTATTGGTATTATATCAGTACTCTATGTTTTCTGATTGATACTTTTAATTTACATTATCTACATCAGGAATTCTGACATTTAGTGATGGTTTTGTCTCGGTCGTCCAGCAGTTTGTCTGTCAGCAGCACAGTTAATCCCACTACTCCCTTAGAAGGAATTACCTAACTTGAGGCACTGCTCTGTCTGAAGCTGCATCTCAAATTAGATTTTAACCTGAGCTTTGTTTAATTTTTCTCAGATTTTTTGGTGGTGTTTGCCAATGTGTGCATCGTGTCCCCATGGTAACTGCTGAACATTACACCATAGACATGCATGTGTCCACGGGCAAGACACTTATCCCACCCACTATAGGAGGCCCATATTATGTTACTGTATTTTGTGATCTATGTTATGTTGTTTCCTCATCAAAAACATACCCGGAGTTGTGTTTTTTGTTTATTCACGTATGTTTAACACACAAACCCTGTTCTTCTCTCAAACAGAAAACACAACAACATACAGCAAGTGTTCCACTGTGTTTTTAAACTCCACAGACCTACACTAGAATCATTTCAGCCATAGAATTGCCCATTTATACTGAATAAAAGGCAAAAAGTAGCTGTTAACGTAAAAAAAAAACAAAAAACCTAAGACTTCATGACATCACAAAGTGGAACAGAGCATTTTGCACCTAGGGATGTCGACAGACTACTATTTTTAATGTACTTTCTAAAGTACTTTATCCTAGAAAATAAGTTAAGCTCCTCATCTCTGCACAGGACTTGTAACTACAACTAACAAACTACTAATACAACAAGCAGCAGCAAACAGACTTGAAAATCACATTTTCAGATACAGGATATCGCATTTGTGTCTTGTAAAATGTCTGTCAAGCTTTTGGAAATACATTTTTCCCTTCTCTTTGGAATTGGTAGTGGATTCTTGTCATTGCAACAGCTACAGCTCGAAAAAGCCGCTTAGAACCACTGCATTGATTTAGTAAACAGCGTCTTGTGTCTGTGGAGTGTGTAAGAGCTGTACATTAACCATGTAAAAAAAAAAAATCCTCCTGTAAGTGTAGCAAGATCTATTTTCATATTAAGTATGAAAGAACCACTGCATTGATTTAGTAAACAGCGTCTTGTGTCTGTGGAGTGTGTAAGAGCTGTACATTAACCATGTAAAAAAAAAAAATCCTCCTGTAAGTGTAGCAAGATCTATTTTCATATTTTAAGTATGAAAAGTCTTGCTCCACTGGCAGATAATTTTGCTTGTTAAGTGAAATTTATTCAAATTTTAATAAAGCTTTCTTAATATAAGTCATCTTAACATGGCTAGATTTTAGTTTTTTAATTAAATAAGGGATTAGTCAAACATGTGAATGAAACAAAACACAATTCCAAGTTTTTGATGAGGTAATGACCTAAAAGTTTACAATTTTGTGTAATATAGGACCTTTAAGAACCACTGACCTATGCGTTGGTGACTATAAATAGGCAAAACAGCATTAAAACATAACTGTGTCAAAGCTGTGTTGTCATTTCCTCTCATTTCTTATTCACTGGACCGTCAAGAGCCATGGAGGAAGCCAGGAGTCAGGCTGAGCAGGTACCCTGGCACACATCTCACCACGACAGCTTGCACCTTTATTACACACACTCAAACTTAATTATAAAGTTCCCCTACAAACAAAATTGGATGCGAAATAATTTGGACAGAAAATCGTCAACATTGAGCAGAGTGGAAGTCGGGGACCGCCGGCCTTATCATGTCTTCTCAGTCATTAGCCTTTGCCAGAAGCTGTGGCCTTTTCGAACGCAGGCACTTGAGTGGGACAAAAGTGTCTGGACTCGGCTCTGAATGCAATCTTCTTGGCTCTGAACTAGTGGTGATCTGTAAATATTCATGCAACTTCACAATGGGGATGCTCAACAACTCTTCAGACCTCTGCAGACTTCCGCGAGAGGCTGTGCATGTCAAAATAGACCACAGAAGTTTAAAGGACACGTTTTGCAAAAAAGCCCGACACTTAAAGCTACAGAACTCAGGCAGCGTGGGATGCTTTTTGAACTGTGCGTGAGATGAAACTATAGCGCAGAAGGTTTTGGGTGGAACATAGATCAGAACAAAAAGAATAGAAAAGGCTTGATACCAGTTTTGATATCGCCGCCAAAGGAATGTGCATTTCTCTACACAGGATTTGTCAGTTATTATTATTACTATATGAACTTAAACTACAGATAAAGACAAAAAATCATTCTAAAACTACTCCAAAAAGGCATCGTTTTCAATTCTAGGTCTATCATTCATTAAAGTAACAATGTGGAACTTTCTGCAAAATTCATGCAAAATTCATGCAAAATTCATGCAAAATTCATGCAAAATTCATGCAAAATTCATGCAAAATTCCATAAAAATAGGAAGTTAAAACCATATTTCGGAACATTATCCATGGAGCTGGATAAGCCGTATTGTGGAATATTACCAGTATATCCAAATAAGCAACGATGCCATGGCAACAAGCGGCAGATAAGAGTCAGGTTTGTGGAGATGCAAGGCCTCTCAGAAGACGTTTTTCAGTGCAAGTGATGAAAATTTTTAGTCTATATTTAGTCTAAAAAGTTACATACTGTGGTTTTCAGATCTGGGTATACATTTCACTTTACTGAGAAATATTTGTTGCAACATTATTTTGGTATACAAACATGTTGCAACATTAATATTCAAGAATTACGCATTTCTTTAACAAGACTAACTCACCGTCAGCCAAAAACTTGACATGTATAAGATCAGTTTATACCATAGGACATTACAGGTAAAGCAAAGACATCTCCATGGAGACAGGGAGGTTGCACACCCCCATCTGAACAATTACACACTGGACCTTTTAAGCTCTATAACAGTTTAATCTCATGTAGTAGGAATGTGTTACATATATGACAGCAGGACAGATCACCTCAGTGACACTGTAGCATGGGTCAAATGCAGTGGGGTCAAAAAGTGCACCTTAACATATCGTTTGGGCTTCAAGTTTCAGATGTTTACCACTCTGCCAAATGAGCTAATTAAGATGTACAAAATTCTCATGTCCTCAGTCTCCAAACTGTGAACGTGTGAACAAGATTTTCATGCTTCATTTCATAATCGGCAGCACATAACTCCTTCATATTTATCAGGTCAAAGCAAAATTGTTGATTACTCATTTGAAACCACAGTACCACAGAGAAATAAGTTCTGCTTTCTGTCAATTGAGACTTTGCAAAAGACGTCATCAAGATTCCCTGAGGTTGTGAAGCTAACTGAAAGCACTACTCTGTTAGACGCTATGCTACTCAAATTTGACTCTAAGCTTTTTTGACCAAAATCTGACCAGAAAGACTTGGTTGGAAATTAAAATTAAAATTACTGCCTCGAGCGTAGACTGTATACCGTATTTTTCAGACTATAAGGTGCATCTAAAATCATGACATTTTCTCAAAAATCCACAGTGGCCTTATAATCCAGTGGCCTTATGTGTGACCTTTGGTTGTGTTTAACCTCCAACTGATTTGATGTTGTCCACATTAGTCTAATAAGGTATTACTCTGCGAGTCAGGCCACATTAGTCTAATAAGGTATTAGTGGGCGAGTCAGGAGGAGTAATATGTTGGCCACATATAGGGCGACTGTGCAACATACCGGTAGTTCTGCCGTGTGCTGTACAAGGACCCAAAATGCCACCATTACAATTTCAGGTTTTGTATTTTAGTGTTAAAACTGAACATGTTTGATGGCGAAATCACCAACTGTTAAACTTGTATTTTTGTGTTAGCTACAACTGAGAGTTATTGTAAATGACCTGAATAAAGTTCGATTTATCCGACACGTGTTTTGTTTCTCTTATTGTGCCTTATAATCCGATGCTCCTTATGTGTGGACAATGACACAACTGACATATTATTTGATACTGCGCCTTATAATCCGGTGCACTTTATAGCCCGAAAAATACGGTATATAAATGGACATAGCTAACCCACTAGCCGCTGCAATCCAAATGGGAAGTGTTCATGGGTGCACTTCCGGCTCCATCGACTTTACGTTGGAAAATCGTCGCCCCTCTTTTTTGTTTGTTTTAACCTGCTCAACGTGATACTATAATTTTTATTTCACTGTTTTGTCCAATATGGAGGCTGGCTATACCTGCTAGCGTCATGAGCTTCATTTGACGCTATGGGTGATATCACACTCCATTAGACTACGTTTTTATACAGTCTGCGGTTAAGGAAGCCACCAGTTTTTCACTATACACACTTGTACTGATTACAGGCTCATGAAAATGTGTGGTTTAAATCCATTTTGTGTTTTTTTGTGTCACCGGTAAATGTACTTGTAGAACACCCCCGGCGCAATGTCACTGCAAAATATCAGTACAGTCAAAACTTTGAGATCTGCTTCACCTGCGCGTAAACAAACTCAAGTGAAAGCTCAAAGCCGTCGAGAGGCGAGAAGAGTGCGAGACGGCGCCGATGTAGCGATCGTTCACGCCGACGCTTAAATTTCTCATACGAGCTGGCACAAAACAAGGCAAATTACATCAGCCGAGGCACCTCATTAGTCTCGGTGAGTGATGACAGTGGAGCAGGAAGGGTACGGGTCCCAAAAAGTCCCCACGAGAAGAGCTGCGAGTCGGGGGAAGAGATGGAGGGAGTCTGCCTCTGCTCTCTGGAAGACGGTGGTTCATGGAAGCGCAGTTTCAGTAATGACATACAGATGAGACTCGTACGAACTCTTCTTGTACTGAGTGTTCTCAAATGACATGGAGTGTGCTGATGTATGGTGGGTAAGTTGTTATGCAAAACTGAACTGAACTTCTGAGATGAATAGAAGAAAACGTAATGTGCAAAAGTGCAAAGATGGAGACAGTCGATGGGTTCAGGTACAGAGCAACTTTACAGGCTTTTAGATGAGTTTTACTTTTTTGGCAGCATAGTTTTACTCCTACTGCAGAAATATTTGATTAAAGTAACTGTACTCTTACTTGAGTAAAAGTTTTGGTTACTCTTCTGTTTCGGCTCCAGGCTTTCAGTTTGTATTTTTGTTGTTTTGCTGCCATTTTGTTCCTGCTGCCTGAGCCCTGGTCCCTGATTGGTGGAGCATCTCTTCACCTGGCCCCGCCTCCAGCCTCCTCCCCCTGTTTAAGAAGATCACAGCTCCTGTTCAGGGCTGTGGCCTTTGTGGCCAGTGCCAATCGTGTCACTTTGTGTTTGTACTAGTACGTGACTTTTGTGTGTTGAGACACTCGGTTTTGGTTTAGTTCGTTCTGTTTTGTGCTTTTTCATCTGATCACTCGATTCTGTTTGTGGGTTTGTGGTTTTCTTTGGGACATTTGTGGTTTTGGTTTATTTTTGTGTCCTTTAGTTAATCACTCGTTTTTGTGAACTCACATGACCCGTTTTAGCACAAAACTTGTTTTATGTTAAACCTGTTGTGTTGTTTCTTAACTTGGTTTAGTTATGTACATATTTTACCATGTTTTGTTAAGTTAAGCCTTTTACACACCTGTTAATTAAACATTACTTATTTATTCCATTTTCCACTTTGGTGTTTTTTGTTACTTCCCTCAGCCTAGCCGAGCTGGGTCGTAACAAGTTTACAAGTGACATTATTGTGAAATTATTTGAACATTTGTGTTTCAGATATCATTTAGTTTTTCAAATTCTGGTGCCTCTGTCCTTTTGTTTTTGTCCTTACTTAAGTACTAGTATATCTAAATATACTTTACTTGATTCATTTCTTTGGCCAATACTTTGAGTCCAACTACGGTTCATCTTTTTCATTTGGAAAGCTGTACTTTTAAAACAACAGTCACAGATATCTGATGAGAAGAGCACTAGGCAGATATTTAAATGTTCAGAAAACAACAGTGTTCTGCAGAGCCATATTGGAATCAGCTCTGCAGCTCTGCACACAACTCAAGTTAAATATAAACTGAAGACACTGACAATGCAATTACTGCAGACAGCCATGTGAAAATGTTTCACAGCTATAGACTCACTCGAATTGTCTTTGATTATTAATGCAACCATTGCCCTTATTACTGCATATTTTTATTCACAACATTATACTCTTAATAAAAACTTACTCTTACTCTTATTTCAGTTGAATATCTGGCCTCTGATCAGGTTGAGGGACAGGTGGAGAAAGTCAGGCCTTTTCAATGGAAGCCTTGCACATGTGACTTCCCTTGAAGAGTGAGATGAATTCCTGTGATTTTTGTGAGTTTAAAGAATCACGAGAAACCTTCTATTACAGCCACTGCGTCTGAGTTTGGCCTTGAAAACACCAGTTTATCCTGAAGCCCTGACAGGCGATTGCTGCTGGGATAAAGGGCAACACAAAACTGAAATTGAAAATTACTTTTTAAAGGGAATATCTCTTTTTAGATCAATATTGAGTTTAAAATTGAATAAAAAGTTCATAAACCCCATCATCAAAATGTTGTAGGTTTTATCCACACGTTTCATCTTAAGTTTGAAACATGATAATGGTGAATGCCCTAGAAGTAACTTTTTACTTCCAATGACATACACTTTCTCCCACTTCAAGTAACTGTACTTTTACTTAAGTCTCCAAATGACAAAAGCTTAATGTTAACAATATAAATTATTTTCTTGGACTTGCTCTTTCAAATATATTTTAGTTTGCCTAATTTTTGTGTCTGTCCTTTGAAAATACCATAGTTTAGATTAAAATGGATTTCTATGGAGATGTCATTGGTCTGTCTGGAATGTTCCACACTATGACATTAAACAGTTTTACTTTACATTTATTCAATTACAGGTGGTTTTATTGCTCAAAAATACCTAGAAAAACATACATTCTGACTTGGAGTGGGGTTGCCTCTCCCAAGATCTGATCCATAACTTGATCTGGCTTGGAGAAAAGTGTTTGACGGGCGAGAAAAGTTACAGAATGCAACTTTAATGTCCTATAACTGAGTCTGTTGCATATAGTTCTGAATCGCCTTGATGCTTTCGTAATGCTCAGGTGTTCAAAGATTGGTAAACCCCGCTGTAGTGTCTACTGTCATGAGATATTATTTAAAGATCTAAACAAACTCTATAAAGGTGTGGAACTAAGGGCATCTGAAGTCACCCATAGCGTCCGGCTCTAGTCAAATGAAGCTCATTGAGGCTTGCAGTTACAGGAGTGAATTTGGAGGAATAAGAATCTATTTACGGACAAAAGCGCGGAATAAAAACTCCAGGATCATGTAGAGAAATATTTTAAGACTGGCACAGATATGGGCGGCGACAGTTTTTCATTGTTAAGTCAGCTGGAGCCAGAGCAGATGGAGCCGGAACCACAACCATGTTCATTTCCTATTATGAAGCGGGTTAGCGACGTCCATTTACATACATAGTTTATGGTTCTAAGACATGAGGGATTCAGAATAACACCAGTAAAACATAATACTTCTTCTTTAATGGTGCACTATGTAACTTCTCTGCTGGAGGGTCTGTTGTTGAGTCGTCTCCATGGCGATGCACTTCGAATGTTCCACAGTATGGACATGAACTGATGAATCTCTATGGAGACTTGCAAGCAACAGCACAGTTAGATTTCTAGACCCCACTCACAATAAGAAATGGATTTTATTGAAGATGTGTTTGAACCATAAATAACAGGTACAGTGATTTATCGGCATAATGTGGACAAGCGAAAACAAAGAATTAACCCTGGAGACAAACAGGTCAGAAAAAAGTAATTTCCATCCATGCACAATTAACAGTGTTGTGTCTGATAGTGACGAGTTCTGCTGGTGTTAATGTGGCATCTTTAAACAGATTATTACTGCGAGCTCTGTGTACTTTCCTATTGTCGGCCGTGGCTCTCTGTCTCACGTCGTTAAGTGCCACTTTCTCTGGAAACACATTTCAAATTGACACAAGTCTAATTTTATCTTTGAGGACAGATAGAATTACTGCTAAACGACACACAATGCTCTGTAAGTGTCTTGTAATGTGAAAAGGCAATGAAATTATTACGAGGACAGTGAAGAGATCAGAGCCGCACAGACAGTGTTTCTCAGACTGTGGTTCGTGGACCGTGGGTGGATCCTTCCTTTGTTTTAGACAAATGTTATTAATCCATGAAAGATATTACTTGGACACAGCAGCTCACACAACATTATAATTACACAAAATTGACTTTTGTGTCATGTTATAATGTTGTTACCTCATTAAAAGCAGTTGTGATTTATTATATTCACATGTGTTTGAGTATTCCATTATTATTATTATTATTATT
>KN496807.1:0-21804 GCA_000787155.1 Scartelaos histophorus | reverse complement strand
TGTGTGTGTGTGTGTGTGTGTGTGTGTATGACAGATTTTTGTTGTAATTTTTATTTTAAATTGGTACACTTTTGACCAGATGTATGCATTATCTTGGTGTCCATTACTAAAGCCAATTTGTTGTTAGTAGCAACATTTGATTATTTCACATCATGTCTTTGAATCAAACAACCAACATCTACATAGCTCATATTTTAAAATGGGTTTGTAAAAATGTCAAAATGTAGACTATGTTATAGTGCTGACCTATTTTTATTTGACATTAACACACCTTTGATCAGATGCATGGATTACCCTTGGGTTCCCTACAGATCTGTTGTTAGGGGCAAGATTATTTGATTATTTCACGTCTTTGAAATAACTAACCGTTCCTCATTTCTACCGCTATTCCTCAATGCATGTGCACAGTCCAGTATTTCTTCTTTCAGGTGAGGTTTGCCATTGCTGTTTACACACTTGTTAGCCAGGGCCCGTTCTATACGCAGTGCTGGTGGTTCAAAGAGATAGCCCGGAGGGAGGAGTGAAGGAAAGTCCATAAGGGTTTAGCTGCTCCCTGGCCCTGGCTCAAGCATAGCCTTTGGGGAAGCATGTCGGTTGTATTCCCTAGATAATCACTCCGAGCCAGGCTGCTAAACCACTACTCAGCATGGGGGGAGGGTGCTACTTTGTTAGGGTGCTAGCGCTGGAGGTCACGAGGGCACCGGCTGAGAAAACAGTGGCCGCGCCGGAGTGTAAATTGAGTCTGAATCAATGTCTGGAGCCGGCATCACCTTTTTGTATGGTATGGACAAAGTGTATTGCTATTGTAAGCATTGCAAGATAGTGGATATACAACATGATGCATTTTATAAAATTGAATCTGAACGAATGATGGAAAAGCTGTGTCACAATTTTGGGGTTCTGATAGGAATCTGTGAGAGGTGGCAAAGGCCATACTTGGAGTTATGAGAAAGATTGTATATAGTGAATCTAGGTGAAAGGATGCTGAGGTTAGAAGCAACCAAATAGGACCCATGGCCAAAGAACAAGTAGACATGTATGGATATATAGAGGAGTGACTATAAAACTTGCAGAGATGATTACATGGGTAGGAAATGGTTCATCTTAACTGTCCCAAATAGAAACCGATCTTCTGTTTTTGACACCCAACTCAACTCACTAGAGGAACTAACTGGAGAAGATGTTGAAGGTTCATGGGTGAAACCAGATAGTCACTCATACACAGGCAGAAAATGCAAAAATAGACACACAGAAAGAAAGACTCTGGGAATGTGAGGTAGAAATGCAAACCACTCTCTGTGCCAGCAAATTATTTGCCTTGGCTAAGGGTAAAGTGGAAGAAACGTTTCAGCATAACTCTTGTTTTCAGAATAGATAAATCTCAACCAAATCTGATAAATATACTTAGAGCCACAGTGTGCAACTCTGACCAGGCTTGCATCCCCATAAATCTGACTCGTAGTTATGTTAGAGAAGGGATGTTCTTTTGGCTAGAATATTCCACAATATGGCTTAAAACTTAAACTTAAATCTATCTTCATGCAAGATTTATTGGGCTTCCAAGTTCTTCCAAGTGAAATGGAAGTAAAACTGCGAGTTTCAGTAATGCCTGTGGATCACCAGTGTTCCCCGTACCACATGTTGAAAAAAACTGATGCAATTCTATTTTCATTGTGTTACCATTTGTATCACTGGACCACTGAAGCTTACAATAACATGACCTAAACAAGAGAATTCTACACAAACAGGCCATTATCGTTCAGCCCAGGATCGAAACCGCAACCTTCCCGAGGCAGTCCTGCTCTGCCTCACTTTCCATAATCTAATAAGACTGGATATTAATGAATGTATAAAATCAATAGTGCCAAGTACATTGCATGCAGCTTCTTGTATACCTCCGTGAAGCTAACCTTAAAAAGCAGCCAGATGGAAATAATGGTATCAGGAGTTATTTACTGACCCTCAAATGATATATGTTGAGTGGTGAAGCAGGAGATCCAACCAACCTAGAGCAAGGGTCAAGCCCACACTCACACAGCTGTGCCCCAAGATCCTATCCACATGTCGAAGAGATGACCCCTAATGTATGGAATTATCCACTTAGCCTACTAAAGAAATAGAGCAAGAACATACTGTTTGAAGACATATAGCAGACATGCAATGATGCCTTATGTAATACAGTATGTTTGGTATCAGTATCTTTTGAGATTTATCATGAAGTGTATTTAATATGCGCAAAATGTCATCATGGGTAATTGGATTTTCTACACTTAAAGGTGCACATTGTAACATTTCTAGTGGAAGGTTCATCAGCTGTATCCATGGAAACTAAATTGCTTTGTCTATAGTGTTCCATATATTAAAGGTGCATTGTGTAACTCTTCTTTTCTGTCTGCTTTTTCAGGAATGTTTCACAGTATGGCATTAAACCTATCTATCTTCATGGAGACCTAACCAGACCAAGTTACAGGTCAAATCTGCGGAGAGGCAATCCTGCGCACAATTTTTTTTTTTTTTAATGCATTTTTGAGCTATAAAACCACCTGTAATTAAATTGAAATGCAAGGTAGAGCTGTTTAATGTCACACCGTGGAACATTCCTGGCAGAGCAATGACATCTCCGTAGAAACAAGCACGTGACGGACCCTCCACCAGAAAACACACACAAGCACCTTTAAAGCTATCCATGCAAGCAGATTAAAGCTCTACACTGCATCACAATTCAGATCTGGGGAGAGTCGCCACTATTCACAAAAGGAATTATTCTATTTTTGAGGAATAGAACCACCCGTAATGAATAAACACTAGATGGATGTATTTAATGTCATAACACAAACCATTTCAGGCAAAGCAATAGCATCTACATGGAGATAAGTATAGGGTTTTCAAATAAGTGGCTCAGGTGGTTGGTTGCATCTTGTTGCCGTAAGGTAAGGGGTTTGATCCCTGCTCCACCTGTTGACCCACTTCACCCACTTTACCTATATGGTCGTAGTCAGAGATGCCACTGGTGCAGATGTTTGTGGATAATGCGCTGTTCCATACATAAAAGCGCATATTATGTATTAACAAATTCCCACAGATGAACATAATCAATAATCCATTAAAACAACAATGGACCAACACAAACAGTTCAACTTTCCAATTTTCCGTTCTCATTACAGGCCTTGCTATTGAATATTTCTCCAATATTAAAGGCAACTGTTTTGGTATAAAATGATTCAAAGGAAGCCATAGACAATGTTTTCTTGAAATAAAGACATTTTGGCAAAGTGGGGTCCCCTCTCCACCTGTTACTTGTAACTTGGCAAAGCAATAACATCTTCAGGGAGAAAGGCAGGTTGCTGTTATGCCGCTCATGATAACACATTTTGAAGCACAATATATTGCTAAAGAGATATACTCTAGTAAACAGTAATATTTTACTTTATGCCACTGACACAATAACATTAATGCAAGATAATCCCAGTAAATAATTTTAAATTGATACTTAATATTCAAAAGGCCTGAGCTGCAACATATAAATATTAAAATGAACCTATAATTATCCATAGAAGTTAGTTTTTCAGCTATCTACAACTTCTTTTACAACAGAATTACCCAAAATGTCGAAGGAATTGCACACATAAGAAAAATTGAGCCCCAGAATATATTCCAGTTTTCATTTATTGAACGATAAGTCGATATAGTAATTATCATGATATGCATAGTAGAGCCAAGATCGGGCCTAAAAAATCCAGCCCGACCCGACCCGCGGGTATTAAAGCCCGACCCAACCCAAGCCCGACCAATTAACTTGATTTGCAGGCCCGAGCCCGAAGCAAACCCGAAACGGGTCTGAAAATTGGGCCATAAACAACAGCAGCAGTACGTCCTTAAGACTCTAGAGCGGCACTTTAAGAGAGAACCAGAGAGACAATGTGATGAGGCGACTTCTGTTTTTTTTGCGAACCACGGTCTCTCGTGGGCAAAACTATTCAGGGCCTTGCGGACTTGCGAAGGGGAAGATTATTAAGAGGGTGGCATTCACGTGCACAGAGCAGACTCTGGCTCTGCGCTCCTGTTTAGTAGTTAAACTTAAACTTCTCTGTTTTGTCCAAATTATTTATTTTAAAACAAGTATTCCTTAGTTATATAAATTTATTCCTTAGTTATATATATTTATTAAAAAAAGTCAGCGAGAGAGAAGCCCGACCCGACCCGAACGTAATAATTGACATTTTAGGCCCGACCCGACCCAAATTTCGGGACGGGCTCGGGTTGGGCTCGGGCTAGGGCTTAAGATCTTAGCTCTAATGCATAGTTGCTGACCCTCACCAAAAAAGTTACACATTGCCTCTTCGACTTCTCTTAGATTGTGGAACCATTGGTTCTAAGAGTCAGTCCAAGTCCACCATCTGTTTTAAGACACCATTATTACTTTTTGAGGTACATTGAGGGACACAGCTCAGTAATTAACGCTGTCTGCCATATTGTCTTCTACATCCTGGATCTTCTCCCCCAGAGCCTTGTAAATCTGTCACAGTGCTAAACCTGAGCTGATGCATACACTGTGATGTTTGAAGGTAAGAGACTTGGACAATCCTTTAGGGGCACTATTTACCGCGGGGGAAGGACGCGTTTGAAAGAGACACACTACATATGCACAGCGAGACGAAGGTGGAAGAAGGAGCCGGCGGAGTGACGAGCTAAAAGCAAATCGCAAGGGTGATTGAGACAAAAGCAGATGAGGGGAGAGTTAACTGTGTCCTGTCTGATGAATAGGAACATGGCTCATCGTTACAGAGAGCACCGAGGGAGCCGTGTGGTCCATCTGCCAGCTAATACATACTAATGTTTTCTACCTTACACTGTACTGGCACTGTCATAGCTGCAGGACACAACACACAGGTAAATCAGAGCAGGATTACGAAAAGTGGAGCATGGAGAGAAAGCTATTATAGAGGCTGATTTTGCCCCATCAAATTCAAATGAAGGTAAACTGATGCAGGGCCCAAACGAATTTCACCCGTCCAATCAGATCTGACTGTCTAATATGACAATTTGACGGCTGCTTCCTCCATACGTATAAGATTTGGCAATGGCTGTTGGCAGAGTGGTAAATGCTGGATTTGGACACAGTCAAAATGCAATGGAAGGATATTTAACAAGACAGAGCATGATACATATGTTGACAGTTGCAAAAAAAAATATGCTATTGTTATAGAATGGAGCTCTAAATATAACTGAGATGTGCCAGTTGACTAACCACCAAAATGATATGTTTGGCACTGTGTGGGATGATTACAAAAACTAAAAAATGTAAATGTTGAGACCAAATGTAGTGGTTCAGAATCTCATTAAACTGCGTATTATTCAGTCCAGCAAGTAAATACATCTGTGGAAAGATGACAACAGCCAACTGTGATGGATCAAAATTGATAACACTAATAATCTAGAGAATAATTTTATATTTAGTCCATTGGCTCAGGACTACTCCATAATACATTATTTTTAGTGTAAATGTATATCTATTCCAAAGAGGCTGCATCATAGGTCATAGGCCAATCCTCAATATGTGAAGATGGGCCCAACTATTCATGACTGGTTGACCCAGTAATGAAGGATGGGTCAAATGCATTTCCCTATGACAAAAAAATAAATATATCTTAAAGGTCCTGTGCCAGTTTTTGTATTTGGGAAAACTTTGTCTTGCCTCAGTACAGATATATTGTATAAGTACCATGTAGATTATTCTACATGGTATCTGCAGCATGTATAGAACATCTGATATAATTTACTTAGGTCACTCTACTGATATTTATCCTGTCTAATAATAGTCATATTACTGTAAATAACATTACATTATAATATACTGAAGGTCACTTTAGTGAGATTTATTCTGTTCATATGCTGCACTGTTACTTTTGTACATAATATAGTATACATAATAGTCTATTTTTAGTCTATTCTTGAATTATTTTTAATAATCTATTATCTTGTTTTATTGCATATTACCATTTCCCTGCAGTTCTTGAACTGTGTGTTTTGCAACATTTCCCCACTGTGGGACTATTAAAGGCATATTTTATCTTATCTTATTTTATTTTATCTTATCTTATCTTATCTTATAAGCAGCTGTTGAGGTCAAAATAAGGCAGCTGTGTACTGCCTGAATCTAATTATAGTGTTTAATTTTCATATTTTCAGAGAATCAGAGAATTTCTTCTTCCCCACTCCTTTTTGGGCAAAAAAAAAAAAAAAAGGATTTCTTTTATTTCACTAATGTTATAATACCCTGTTTCTTTGTACATAATGTAAATTGCTTACTTTCCCAAAATAAATACATGAATTGAATAATTAGGATTTGGAGTGTATAAGATAAGTGAGGCATACATTTGGACCAATATAGCCATTTAAAATGAACTTGTTCGATTTTTTTTCCCCTTTTTAACATTTTTAAGACATACACATTTAAATAAGGTCTTAACCTTATTAGTAAAAACATATTCCTAGGAATTGTGTTAATTGTGTTAATTACGCCAGCTTCAACTAATTTATGAATTAATTCGCCTTTGTCAGTTTAAATGCCAAGAATTCTTTGTAGATTGAATTGCCTTTGAATTTATTCTCTATACCATATCTCTGTTTTTTGCCTGTTAAAAATTCAATACCTGCATGTGCTACAGCAAAAGAATAACTGTATCAAGATCCTGAACTCTACTTTCAGGTAAAAATACAGTCGTCCATTTGAAAAGTTGACATTTGGGAGACAGGAGAAGGCTGTTCTGTGCTCTCCGACTGTAGGCTGTCTGCTGCATGTCCAGTTATGATTGACCCTGATGCCCAACCTGACACGTGTGAGCACTCCTTCAGCACCGGACTACAGTTCACGTCCCGGGTCAAAGCGTAGTTGCAATTGGGCTGGTCTTGACACGACACGGGTACACAAGCTCAACCATGTGTACCAGACATACACATAATGAAATGTCTGTTAGGCCGTTCCTTCCTACGGTAACCCCAATATCAAGGGTGGAAGGATACTGGACGGGACTGACAATTGCATGTGGAAGGGAAGATCTGCGGCACGTATGTGGGCGTACCTGTTTTCGGATTGTCCTTGCCTCCTCTGTCCACTATCAAAAGTTGTCTGTCACAATTTACCTTTGCTTTTAGTTGTTCCATTTTCAGAGGTTGCCACAGCGAATGACCTGCTTCTTCTCAAACACCTTTTCTATTTTCTCGCCTTATATCCCATACCCAACTATATTCTCAAATCTCCTCTTTGGGCTTCTCTAGGGCTAATAACTGCAACTTTCAACATCTTTTTCCAATGCACTCGCTTTTGTTTCAGGAAAAAAAAAATCCTACTGAAAATGGAAACGCAACATTGTCTTTTTGGCTGGTTATTAGGAATTAAGAATCATAATATGGGGGTGAAGAGTTGGAGAGATGTTCATAAAATTGGATCCAAGAATTGAGCTTAAGATGCTGAGGCCTGGACAGAGACTTGGACAGTGATACTTCAATGATCTCACTATGTATTTGCTATTTTCAATTTTGGAATAAAAAGACAGCAAAGCCACCATATGTTGAAAGCCATTGCTTAAAATGATGTCCAGTGTGAAAGAGTTTATTTCAGTATTTCCCTCCATGCAATTTTCCACTTGTTTAGATTCAATGTACCTTTTACTTGTTTTTCTACCCTTGTGTTGGCAATAGTCATACAGGATCACATTGATTGAGTGTGTTTGCTTAATGTTTTGTATTTTTTTTTTCTTTTTAAACATACGTCCTAAAAACATACAGTGCCTGGAGTTTATTTTTAGTGTCTCCATCTCCAAAGCTCCAAATGCTCTGTTCCACCTTGTGATGTCATGAAACTGATGTTTTAAAGCTACATTTAACTTGTTAAGTGGAGATTTTCATTTCCAGGGCTGAAATCATCCAAATGATTCTAGTATAGGTGCATTTAAAACACAGCGGAGCACTTCCTGTATTCTGTTTGAGAGAAAAACACAGTCTAAATATATAGGGTTTTGTCTTTAAATGTGTGAATAGAACAAAATACAACTTCAGGTATGTTTGTGATGAGGAAACATCATAACATAAATCAGGAAACAGCATAATATGTGCCCTTTAAAGATTTAGTCAAAAAGGAGCTATTGTCACTGTTATCAATTAAACCAGTAAAGATACCAAAACATAAATAAAAATAAGTTTAAGAAAAATTTTGTGCATGCTTCAATGAGTTCCCATCTGTATAGGCGAACTAAAATGCAAAGTATGCATGTTCTATGTGAGATATGTGAGATCTGGGTTGAATTTATAGGTTCCCTTCCTTGGCTCACTTCCTGTATGAACATCCCACAAACTTAATAGCATGGATTTGCCCACCTCCGTATATACTGCCATCCATCAAACGCCTCCTGCAATGTATTTCTCCTCTTTTCTTTTCCGAGTGTGTACATTTTGTTGGCACCTCATATCACATTTTGGCTCTGGTGCACTCGCCCTATTTTCTTTGCTCCTTTTCCCTCATTAACCAATGGCACGAGCCTTACAGTGAAAAAATGGCCCATCTCCACAGTGCAGTTTACCGTGATGTTGAGACCATTTCAAACAAATCCCGGAGAGGTTGAGGGTTTGACACCCACTCAGGCGTGCCGTTGCCTTTGATTATGAATTCTGTATACTGGCGTGCGCGTTGGATGGGGTGTCGCTGGTGTAAACAGAGGAGTGTCCCTAGTGTCTGGAGGTATTACACCCAAACCCATCCATGCATACGGCCCTAGAAGGGACTTTCTGAATCAGTGGACAGGACCGGGAACGACCTTTTCAGTGCACATTAAAAGGGGGTCACCTCACTCAGAGCCAGGTTTGTAGCAGGGGGTGAGGCCGGGGTGTGGAGGGGGGTGTGTTGCATGTTGGTCGTCACTATACCTTGCCCTTTCATGGAGAATGTATTCCCGTGTGCATCTGTCTGTATGCATTTGCATCCACTAGCTCGCAGTAAGCGGTTGTACTGTACACAGTCACGATATCCTGTCAGGTTTATCGGACCCATTTAATTCTACAAGGAAGTATGACAAAACAATCTGAATGGCTTTATTATTATTATTTTTTTTTTTTACAATAGGGAAAACACAGTTGCTGTTGGGTTTTTTCACTTCTATCACTTCATATTGCTTTTAACAAACCAAAACAAGTATTGATTCTGAAATAAGAATAATCAAATTTTCAAATTTTTATAAGAATTGTAATCAATTCGGAAATACACTGTTTATATTTTAATTTATCTGCATATATATGTTTACATTTTGGATCAGTTCAAGCTGATGTGGAGCAGCCTGGTAAATTTCTATCTCATTGGTATTGCTATTCGATCAGCACTGCAAAACTTAGCCATAGTATTACTTAGTATAGAACCAAAAATCACTGGTATAGGGAGAAATCAGTGTGACTTTGTTAATACCACATGATGATTAGATAAATGATTAGATAAATTCCACGTATCTTCCCAGAGACACAACTTACATGCACAGATCACATTCTCCAGTGAAGGCAAACACTTGTCGTCGTTATGTATTATATCTTTGCGTTCTGCATTTGACCCATCCTACAGGTTTACATGAGCAGGGACACCGTCTGGGGCACTTTCACTCATCCACAGTCTGCGAAACTATTATGAGCATCTTTGTCCAATATGAAATGTCACGTACAGTTCAGTCACTTTAATAAAATGTTATTTATATAAACATCTGTGTTTACATAAAGAAGGAATAAATGAAATCAAGTGACATGAGTTTCAATATCATACACCAGGCAGGGCACACGTACTCAAGTATGCATTATATATTTTTTTCTTGAAAGGTTAGGATGAAAGAAAACACCATTTGGCTTAATACATGCATTTCTGTGATTCAAGTTTGTTGTGTATCAATTAAAAGTTTGATTCAGTGGTGGAGTTATAATTCAAGATGACAATGTATAGCTTTGTCAATATGGCAAAATAAATATATGTGAATGTCCAGATTACAACAGGATTTCTGACAGGGGGTTCTTTTAAGATTAGCCAAAACACACACATCACAAGTACAACATAAAACTTATTGAAGGAAAAAAACACCATTACTGAAGGCTCGCTCTTCTGTGCATTGTAACTCCAGGAGCCTTTCCTGGCTCTCTAGAGGTCCATTTGTCCAACTGCAGGTTGGACATGGACAGAACAATTCTATGTAATATAGAATGGGCGTCAGGTCACCAAGGCCTTTGCTTTTGACTCTGGAGCCATTCCTCTGCAGATAATCCCCCTCCTCATTGTTCCCTGGGCCTCAGCTGTGCCAATCCAAGCAAAACCTCTGTATTTTATTTCAATTTTTGTATTTAATGTAGTCAAGGACCATTTTTCAGTCAAAGTGCAATAGAAAATGCAAAACAGAGGACACTTTTATGACTTTGCACATAGAAAAATATTCAGTATTAAATGGATGATTCTGATGATGCTGCTGGAAGGATTTTTGTCTTTTTTTTTTTTAAATAAATGAAAGTTGTAGTTGCTCTGTCACTGGTCATATCACATAACGTTTGTATTTTATCTAAAGTTTAGTCCTACATTTTCCTGGAGGCAAGCATACAAAGTGTCCACATCCAGCTGCGTGTGTGTGCGTGTGTGCATGTGTGTGTGTGGTGTGCGTGCTTGTGTGTGTGGTGTGCATGTGTGTCTGAGTGCATCAGACCGGTGAAGAGAAGAATAACCCAATTATAGAGACAGTCTGCCTCACAGACATACAGTATGTACACGGGGAGAGGAGCTGCACACACAAACAAAGCCCAGTGAGGGACAGGGATTTCTGATGAAAAGGAGGCAGTGCAAAAGGAACGGCAACAAGAAAAAGAATCACAGTTGGACAGAAGAGAAAGTGAATGTGTGCTGAACAAAGGTGACAAGGTAAAAACACAAGTGCACATTGGACGATGTAGAGAAGTCTAACAGTGAAATATTTATTCAAATGAGTAATCCTGAGGGTGGCGCCGCTCTGTTCACGCCTCACTTCACCCACAAAGTACCTTTCTCTTCCTCCATTTTTGGAAAAGGGGCAGAGAGGGAGGGGCTGTGGCCCTGAACCTGACAATTTGGAGGATGTGGTTGCATAGCAACAGAAAGCAGCCGAGTACATAAAAAAGCAAAAAGCAAGGCTATTTTGCTTGTTAAATATTCTGTGGCTGCCAGAACAGCACTCAAACCAAAACATTTCCATTGAAGTAAAATTTGAAATGCAAGTACAAGCATCACAGAGGTGGAGGCTGTCTCCACACCAGCTTTATCTGGCTTTGTGGACATTTTTATCAGTAATATCAAACATGGGCCTGAATAGAATACATCCTTTATTTACACCAGTGATCACATCTATAGATGATGGCCAGTTGCATATATCATATAATACCCCACATGACAAACAGATGAGACTGTCAGGATGGAGCTGCAGATTTCATTGTCCACACACAAAGCATATATTGCATGCACATATTATTTAATAAACCCCCACACAATGGAGAATTAGCATTTGAAATGCCATTTGTGTGTTTGTGAGCTTATAACATGGACTGGGATCAAAGTAGAGGCATTTTGTCATATTACAGATAAACACAAAGCAATTTCCCCTTGAATTTATTAACATTTGAGACGTGCACTCACAATCTTGGGACACGCTTGAGCGCATATGTCTTATGTATGCAGGTGTCCTGCAGGCTGTAGCCTGTAATAAAGGAGAAACTCCACTAGTGTGTGAGCACAGGGACTTTACTAGGGAGTAGTGGTCACCTTTTCTGACATTAAAGAACTGCACAAGGCATGTTTTTCCCTCTGAACAGTGTACTCAAGTGTCCAGGGATCTACTGACAGCACTCTCATCTCCAGCCCTGCCCAGCACACTAGTATTCACTAACTCCTCAGTATGGAGTGTTGTAAGGGCCTGCTGAAGAATAGTCCCCTGTTACCTGAACAAGCACAGGGCTGAGAGGAGCGCCTCTGACCACTGCTACAAGACTATATAGAAGAATAACACAGACTCACAAAGCTGAGAAATAATATCTGTCCACAAAACACACTGAGCTCCCACTGTGTACAGTCCAAACCTGTCAACACTATTGATTTGCTCATGAAAATGTTCAGAAACCTCTCAGCCTTAATTAGCACATCTTGACAAATGAATAGTTAACTTCATGATGGCGTGAAGGCCTTCACCTGAGGATGTTTTCATGTTTATGTCCCCTTTCAACCGTGTGAAGTGAACAAAAGTCCACATTCCCTCTCCAAGGACAGAACAAGTCAATTTTATGGAACACCTCACCACCTTGTGCACAATACCCATTCTGTCCCTGTATTTTTTCCCACTTTCTACTGTACTGGGTCCTTGCAAATAGCGCATTCTCCACACCACCAGCTGGAGCTTTTGCCAACTTCGCAGCCTTCCCAGTATCTCCGGCCACGGTTATTAAGGCTTTCTTTTGCACATGAATGGGATTGCCGTTGCTTGGGGAGATATTGTAAGTGACTGCTGTTGATCTCGCCACCAGTGTTTCTCGGCGCAGAGCTGTGAATAATAGATAGAGAGGCTGACCGGAGTTAATGCCTACCCTCATTGAGGCGGTAGTAGCTGCTAGCGTCTGGGAGGATGCTAACAAGGAGTGATTTTTTCCCCCTTCTTCTTGTCTTTATTTTTGCAAAGCCGCAGAATGTTCCTTTTTCTGTTGGCTCTCATGCATTTATTAATAACAGTGCGCTTTTCAAAACATCTTCTCCGGATTAGAAGGGTAACACATTCCTTTTATCATGGCGGTTGCGGCGCGTACGCTGTGTATCTAGCTGACAGTGACGAGCTGTGAAATCGGAAAAAAGGCAAGGAAGGCAAGGGGATGCGGCAGCGGGCGTTTGTACCCCAGCTCCACACGTAAATTTGGGTCACGGAATAGATTATCGCCCCCCACATGTCACTTTGACACTGATAGGAACATGCAATCCCCACATCACTCATACATTAGGCATGAAAATGAATGCTGTTTAAATGGGTAATTGATCAGGCGGCAGAGTGAACAGTGCAGTGTATGTATATGTATGTACAGTAAGCAGGGAGTCTTTGTCTGCTGAATATTCAGAGTTCATAATGCATGTTGATTTTGGCACATGTCAAGTGAGAACTCAGTTAAAACAATATGCACTTTCTTTATGCTCAAAATGATGCAAACTTTAAGGTGCACTATGTAACTTTTTGGTTGGGAGGCCATCACCTGCTCATTTCTATGGATATGTCATTGCTTTTCCTAATGTTCCACAGTGTGACATTAAACCTCTTTATCCTTCTCAAAAATACATAGAAAAAAAAGGCATTCAGACTGTGAGTGTGGAAGCCTCTGCTCAGATTTGACCAGTAACGTGGTTTTGTCAAATAGCATCTCCATGGAGAAAAGCATTTAATGTACCCTTCTGTTACAGCCCCAGGCCTTCAGTTTGTATTTTTGGGTATTTTGTTCCTGCTGCATGAGCCCTGGCCCCTGATTGGTGGAGCATCCTTCACCTGGCCCCGCCTCCAGCCTCCTCCCTTCTATTTAAGAAGATCACAGCACCTGTTGGGGGCTGCTGGCCTTTGTGGCCAGTCTGCCAATGTGTCTCATTTGTTTCTGTCACTTTGTGTTGTACTAATACGTGACTTTAGTGTGTTGAGACACTCGTTTTGGTTTAGTTAGTTCTGTTTTGTGCCTCTTGATTTGGTCACTCGATTCTGTTTGTGGGTTTGTGGTTTTCTTTGGGACATTTGTGGTTTTGGTTTATTTTTGTGTCCCTTAGTTTAATCACTCGTTTTGGGAACCCACGTGACCCGTTTTAGCACAAAGCTTGTTTTATGTTAAATCTGTTGTGTTGTTTCTTAACTTGGTTTAGTTATGGACATATTTTGCCATGTTTTGTTAAGTTAAACCTTTTACACACCTGTTAATTAAACCTTACTTAGTTATTCCATTTTCCATCTTGGTGTTTTTTTTGTTACTTTCCTCACCCTAGCCGAGCTGGGTCGTAACACCTTCACCAGAAAAGTTACTGAATGCACCTTTAAAGGGCCTATGACAGGTTAAACTACTCATTTGACTAAAACACAGTTAAGTTAATTATATTTTTTGCAATGATATTCTCATTCATTTTCCCAATTTAGACTTTTTTTAGGTTTAAAAATGACCTTTGTGGTTGGAAATTGTGACATCACACTAGGGAATGCCATAAGTGTTATCTAGCAAAACCCCTCTAATTTACCCAGAAATAATAATATGACAAATACAATCTGACAAATACAGATGTGTTTCTTGCAAGTAAAATCTGTGAGACCTTTGGACAGAATTCTCCCTTGTGTGATGCTGACAAGAGAACTCTCTACTTCCTGTAGTTTTCAACATATTTTTCTTCACAAATTGCTTCTTGATTGGTGTGAAACTATCATTTGTATTTACAATAGTTATATCTTCCCAAATTAAGTCCAAATTTGAGATTCATAAAAAATCTATCTGCCACGCACACTTTAATGTGTCTATCTATTCTAGTTTACTTGTCCAGAATAATATCTTTGTATTTTTTAGAAAGAGGGATATTAGAATAGTCACCACTCCCTCATCCTCAATTACATTCAGATAGTACGGTGCAATCAGATTTGTTTATTTCAGTGACGCATGTGAAACAGAGGAGCTCACTACCATCATTTTGAACAAATGATGGGGAACAGAGTTTAGTGCTTTGCTCATAAATTCTGAGGAAATCTGCCATGTTTTTCAGTCCCATGTTTTTTTTTCCTCTTTCTTTTGACTCACAAGCACCCATATTTGTTTTGATAAAGGAAAATTATGTGTGGCTTTCACTGGCGGCCATCTGAAAAAGGGGAGATTCACCAGTGGCCGAACTCGCATCTTTGTAATGCATTAGAGAAGTGTGTGTTCCAGATCATAGGCAATAAAGTATTATTACCCCAAAGCATGATCATCTGAGGAAACCCTTTTCTAAATTGTCATCTTCCTAAAATAATCGCCTAAGTCACTTTTTGCCTAAGTTTACTTTGCCATAATTAAATTTTGGGGGGAGTTTTTTTTGTGTTTCCTGAAAAAACATGAAAAAATTACTTATGTGATTATTTTAGGAAGGTGTCGAAATATACCATATGATATCATAAATAAAACTCTAAGCTTTATATCTATAATGAGTCGTGAATTTTAATTACTCCAAACATACAGTAAATCTGTGTAAACCCTCATTTGTCCAGGTAGGCTCCAGAGCAAAAGAAAATTAAATTCAAAATGTTTCTCTAGTTGACAGAATTGATAAATATACTTAAAGGTGCAACTTTTCAAATGTTTTTATCCATTGAGATGTTATTGCAGCATTAACCCTTTCCCTCATCATGAAGACAAGTCAAAAAAGGTCAGATCTGTGGAGTGGTAACCCCACTCACCATCAGAATGGCTGTTTTTCTAGGTATTTTGGGGCTATAAAACCATCTGTAATTGCAAAAAGGTAGATCTGATTTATTCCGTACTGTGGATTATTCCAGGCAGAGCACTGACATCCATAGAAACAATTAGGTTGCAGAGCCCATATAGTCTTATATATGCCTTTCCATAATGTAAATGTCCCTAGTGGAGGAATTACATTGTTATTTGCCTCTATGACACATGGTCTTATGCTCATATCATGAACCTTTACTGTAAAACTGAAGAATCCTAACTCATTATTGGGGATAAAATTGCCAATCCACTATTAAGCCAATCGATAAGGGCAACTCAGGCTGCCCTGGTTCTTTTGTATAAACTCTTGAAGCCATTTCAGGAAAAGCCATCACGTAATCCAAAGGCTAAAGTAGGCCTAGTTAATTACTCACCATATTGTTGCCAACTGTATCATCTAAACAAGATTAGCACCAATGTGGATTAGTCAAATTGAGAAAATCCACTTCCTCTGCGAAGCTCCAACTGCATGTACTTGTTTGCCAGAATAAAGAAAAAAGTATGCCACGCAACGTATTGTACAAATACTCGTAAGAAAAAAATATTATAATATTTTCATTCATACTGGGTCTCGAGAATAGTTGCATCACATAAGAAGGCATTTGTTATGACAGTCTCGTAATGTCAATGTAATGAAATGCCTCCTCTGACAATGGCTCTCAATGTAAAGAAAACATGCATTGTACACAGCATAGTTACATCATAATACCATCTTAAAGTGGTGCGCTGATGCAAGGTTATTCCTCACCCATTCTTCCCATTGTTGGTCTAAACGTGAAAAAGATATATATTTGTTTTCAGTTATGAGTATTTTAGTATGCATGTGACGCAGTAAAGCAGCCAGTCTCATATCTGTTAGGTTATATGACGAACTTGTAATAAGAGATCATTTCTTCTTCTGTTTTATAAAGTAGTTTGTCAGTTAAGTTGTAGGAATGATCAGTAATTTCCACAATTTTTCACTATTTGCAGGTAATAGTATTTTAATAGACTCACAAAAATAGTCAAGATTGCATAATAATAGTAATAATATGTATATGTTCTATTTTATATATTGTTAAAAGTTTGGATTTAAGTTTAATGCAGTTGGGTCACTAAAAACAATGATTCGATGAAACATTTATGAATATACCTTTTGGATATTTGGTGTGCAGTGTAATCCGTAAGAAAAGTGGCACTTCAGACATTCAAGAATCTGAAAACCACTATTTTATTTCACTTTTTTACTTGTTTATTTTATTTCATTCTACCCCAGAAGATGCTTAGCGGCCAGGACCCTCTTCAAGTACTTTTGTTGAAAATACTGGTTCCCTCGACACATCAGCTTGCATTCTTCCCACTGTTTTAAAAGGAAATTACTTTTTTTTTTTTTACCTTAGTCTGCTTTCTTTTTTAGTTTAATCTATCAGTCTCCTTCATAGATTTTTTTTCTGGGACAATAAATAAATGAATACAATCTTTTTTTTGTTGTTGGCCACGATTTCTGCACACGTTGCCAATCATTTTCAACTTTACTTCTGACAAACTACATACCTCAATTTACATATGATGCTCCAACACTAACACGTAATCGAGCTTCCCTATTGTATTCCTCTCTCAGGAGTTTTTTGCTTTCATTTATACCTTTAATCTTCAATAACGTCCAATTTGTTCACACAGCAACAGCTTGGGTTCACAGGCCAGAAGGTACGTCCCCATACCGTTTGTCTTGGGAATAGGTGTTAATTGAAGCGACGTGGGCTCTATGTTTTATAAAGCGTTTTTATTTCGCTTTTTTTCCCTTCAGAGAATTTACGAAAAAGTGCGGGCTGATTTGCGATGAAAAAGGAAGGCGGTGGTCTACCTTATAGGACGGAGGGAGAGTGCTCAGGACGTAGCCGGGGCCATATCAAAAGGATCCTATAGAAAAATACAGACAGCGCTGTCGCCGGCTAGGAGCACTCCACTGTGAAGAATCCACAGTGTTTGAAGTCAATGACAGCTTTTAGGGATTTGGTGGAGACTCAAGCCTTCTCTTTTCCCACTCGCTCACGCTGAAAGATGATTGTGCGTGTGTGTGTGAGTGTGTGAGTGTGTGTGCGTGAAGGTGACAGAGACACAAAGTACAGCGCCACTGCCCTTGAAGCCAGGAGTGCTTACCCACGATTCCAGAGGGTAAGACTGAATAATAATAAGCACTGTAAAGTACATTTGTGAGCGCCATATAACATACAAAGTGACTCTTTAGTTTTGGAGGGCGGCGGTAACTTTAAAAGAAGTGTCACCGGTTCAACGCCCTGGCTTTTTGAATCTCTTAATCAACACGTTTGCTTATAATTTTAATGCATGTTTAAATTATAGATTCATGGTCGGTGCAGATAAAATAGTGCAGGTTTTCATGCTCGTTGGGAATTGTACTCCATACGATTGGCAGTTCCTTTCCGTAGCCTTGAACCCTTTGACAGATCAAGAGCCAGGATGCTACTTCTGAGTGTTTCTATTGTGTGCAGAACCTTTTGACTTTAATCTAACCATATTACACTATTTTCTGATTGATGTTATAATAGGTTTGCTTATCACAAACATACCTGGAGTTGTGTTTTGTTTCATTCACATATTTAACACTCAAACTTTGCAAATTTAGGCAAGTTCTTCTCTCAAACTGAAAACACCATTCCACCTTGCGATGCCATGTGATAATACAGTAAACGCTCCTGTGTTTTTTTTTAAATTCCATACGCCTTTAATGAATAATATGAATCATTTCACTCCTAGAATTTTCCATCTCTACTAAACTGAAGACAGGTTAACAGCTTCATGACATCACAAGGTGGAACAGAGCATTTTGAGCATTGGAGATAATAATTAAAGATTACTCAAACATGTGTGAATAAAAACAAAACACAACTTGAGGTATATATTTGATTAGGTAACAACATCCTAACAATCCTTGTGTAATACATGACCTTTAATTCGTAATGAACAAATTTAGATTTAGTTAGACAGATTTAGTTACTACTGAATTGAATTAAGGCTGGGAGTTAGGATATTAATTTATTAGTCTGAGTTTTAAATTGAACTTCTCATGGGATTCGTAAAGTAAATAAATAAATAAACTTTTCCACCCATGGTTAACGGACCTAAAGTTATTGTATTTTTCAGGCTATAAAGTGCACTGGATTATAAGCGCAGTATCAAAATATGTGTCAGTTGTGTCATTGTCCACACATAAGGAGCATCGGATTATAAGGCGCAATAAGCAAAACAAAACGCGTGTCGGATAAATTAAACTTTATTAAGGTCATTTACAATAACAACTTTATTCAGGTCATTTACAATAACTCTCAGTTGTAGCTAACACAAAAATACAAGTTTAACAGTTGGTGATTTGGGCATCAAACATGCCCGGATCCCTCTCAACATTGTTCAGTTTTAACACTAAAATACAAAACCTGAAATCTGCATGGTGCATGTCTCTTAACAGGTGCATTTTGGGTCCTTGTACAGCACACGGCAGAACTACCGGTATGTTGCACAGTCGACCTATATGTGGCCAACATATTACTCCTCCTGACTCGCGGAGTAATACGTTATTAGCCGTAATGTGTACATAAGGCGCACTGGATTATAAGGCGCACTATTGATGTTTAAGAAAATGTAATGATTTTAGATGCGCCTTATAATCCGAAAAATACTGTATATGGTGGCCAGTGTCAGTTGTGAGCTAGCGTGATTTAATTATTTCTATACAGTAAGATTCTTCTTGTGCTTATTTACAGCTCAGATTGGATTATACAGACCTCATGTGTTTGTCACTGGGAGCCATGCATGTGTTTTCTTAAGATAGTATGCAAAAATAATTATTTAAGGTTTGCGCTTCATCAAGGGCACATGTACCATTGAAGTTCCAATGAAAATCCATACAGAAAAGATGACACCGAAGCATCGTACAGTAAATGTTGTTTGTTTATATCACACAATACAGAAGCAGGTGTTCTGCATGTTGCAAAGATGTATTTATTTCCTAGTGCTATAGATGAAGCTTTGTTGATGCCTTCTATGGAGGTGACAGACAGGGTCGCCCACTTGCCCCATACATATTCCCTTTTCTGTTTGTGCAGCATCAAGAGGATTACGGTCTTATTCCTTAGGTAAAACAAGCTAACATCAATGGAGAGGTTTTCCACACTATTCTGCATTAAGTGTGCACAGCGGAACCATTTATGCATTAAACGGTGAGACATCAATCAATCAACAGGGGAGCTAAAGTCTTTTAGAGTAACCTTCCCATGAAAGGAGGAGATACAGGGAGAGATGGGCTTTTGACCAAGGGAAACGTCAGCGTAAAGGTGAAGATGACTGCTTCTCCCTTCGGTTAGACTCTTTCCTGCAAGTCAAAAGACACAAGACAGACACAATCCATCCACCCTTCTGATTTCCTCTAAATATTACAAATTATCTTCAATCAGAAACATTTTCAGGAGTTTCAAAATCTGTTTCTGTCATTTCAAAGCAGCGATTCAGGGAGATTCTCATCCTCTTGACAGTGAGGATGAGTCAAAATCATTCAGTGTTACTCAAAATTAATTAAATTCTTGTATATTGGACTCCAAAAAATTACACGATTTTATTATTGTCAGTCTCAATATATTTAAAATGTGCTGTGTGTCAATAATAATGAGGTGGAGTATTTTTCTCCTCCCTATATTTAATGCATCCTCTTGAAATTTGATGACTTGCTTGTCCTTAAAATAAAGTCTAAAATAAGTCTGACATTTGTTCTTCTTCCCCTACAGATTTAATTTTAAAGGTACCATCTACAAGTTTATTAGAATTTTCCAGTTCCCCTCACCTGGGCCACTTCTCAGTTCTGTTTCCTCGCTTCCTTCTCCTTAATTCCCCTCCTCAATCCTCCATTTTTCAGCTGTCAATCAAGTCATATTAAGTGGTGTCCCAATGAAAACCACAGAAGGAAGGAGGAAACATGAGGGAGACTTCAGGAGGAGGCATCAGATAAAAGAATCAAACTCAGTGAAAAGTTTATATTCTCTATCTTCACCATATCCCTTCCCGGGGGGTGTGTTTCCTCACCCATTTCCCGCAAAATCGAGGAGATGAATCAATGAGAAGGACGTGAGGAAAGAGAAATGAGAAGCCGCTTTGGCCTTTGTTCGAGCTCACCTGGCTTCTGGTCTTCTTCTGTCAGGCCAAATCATGCACATTATCAGACAGCAAGATCACATCTGGTGATATGTGCAAGAGGAGCCGGTCGCCCAGTTCAATTATAGATTGTAAAAAGCAAAACTATCCTGTTTTTAATTGTTCAGTCTCAATGAATTCAAAGTATAGAGTGTGTGTCTATCATCGGTTGTTCTCAATAATAAAACCGTGTGGGTAGTAATTTTACTTAATAAAAATCCTCTTGAAATCTTGAAGTCTTTTTACCCTTAATCCTCAAAGTTTTTGCAGTTACCAGATGTACCTTTGCCTCTCCTTATGGGTTGCTTCTTACTGCTGGAATCAGGGGAAGAACAGTTGGCTAAATGTTCCGCCCTCCCCTTGTAGACTATTTTAAATCCCTTCTCTGACAGACTGTGTTTTTTTTTCTTCACTAAAACCGCCCCCGTCTGCCAAAAGGTCCACTAACATCTGGTTAGTGTCCTCGGTGCAAAACAGTACAATCAGCATATTCCCAGCTCACATTACTGGGTTTACTTCTAGCAATTTATCACCTTTAACTTCACATGACAATGTTTTGAAATGATAATGTCAAGACTGTATAATATTTACAAATGTAGTTTGAAGGATTTATTAGTGGAAAGTGCATAGGGACATTGCTAAGAGATTTTTTTATGGCCTTGTCCTCGCTTTTGTAAATATAACCTACATACACTTTGTTTACAATATAAGTGGCCAACAAGCATCCAGAACAGAAATACATATGAATGTTTTTCTCATTCCTCTGGCAACAGGGTGCATGGCATTAAACTTATCTGTAACCATAGAGATAAGCTGGTAGCACCACCAGGACAAGTTATAGGCCAGATCTGTAAAAAGTGAGGATGCAAGTTTTTTCAAAGAATAAGCACAACTGTAATTCCTGTTTAATACTGTACTTTACTGTACTATACTATACTATATATACTATATACTATACTATACTATAATACTTTATCATACCATACTATACTATACCATTCTATACTATACCATACCATACCATACCATACCATACCATACCATACTATACTATAACATACTATACTATAATATAATTGACTATATTATACTATACTATAATATACT
>KN496806.1:0-12487 GCA_000787155.1 Scartelaos histophorus | reverse complement strand
TGACCCTTGTGCTCTGACCCTTGCGCTGACCCCTGACCCTCGTGTTGACCGCTCTGTTGGCAGTGAGAGTCTTGAGTTGATTTTAGAGTCTGTTCTGCTGCAGAGAAAAGAACCATTCACCTTGAGCCAGAACCTTCTCCAACATCAACAGACTGAGAGCGCCAACAGCTACTGTCCTCTGTACCTGGACTAGGATCAGGACTAAGACCAAGACCAGGACTGAGACCAGGATCAGAGTCAAGACCAGGACCAGAGCCAAGAGCTGAGACCAAAGACCAAAACCCAGACCAGAGCCAAGAGCCAAGACCAAAGTCCAAGACCAGGACTAAGACCAGGACCAGAGCCAAGATTAAGACCAAAGACCAAGGCCAAGACCAGGAATAATACCAGTACCAGGAGCAGAGCCAAAACCAGGACCAGAACCAAGGCCAGGACCAGGATCCAGGTCAGGATCTTGCTGGACTCTTCTTCAGGTGTGAGTGGCCATGTAACAGTGTGGGAATCAAACTAGGGACCTTGTTGTGTTTGTCTGTGTAAACGGGGTCTACAGGGTCACATTGTCTCTAATCTGAGTCCAGGATGTTTTCTTTCGCAAACTGATCACTGTCACAAAGCTTGTGAGAAAAATCTCTATTATGGTTCAGCCTTACCTTGACACAATTCATTTAAACCAAAGACTCTGCATTACTGACCACTGATCAAGCTGGGGGTGTTCTAAATGTATTTCTATGGAGGAATGTTTAGCAGATGGTAGGGTGACTAGACTTTGAAAATCAAAAACTGGGACATCCTTGGTTTGAGGTGTTTGGTAATAATAAAACTGTGAGTGTGTAATTAAGGAGAATTGTTCTGCACTCGGTCCATTCATGACTAACATGTGTCTGTATAGTCACATTTTCTGTGTTTTGGTATTTTACATAAACAATTTAAGCCTCTATTTACTGTTGGTGGGGATCAAATTGGTCACAAATAGGGACACCTGGGACATTTCTTTTATTAAACTGGGACAACTCAGTGATTTTGGATAAAACTGCTGGGATAGGGGACACAGGACTCAAAACTAGGACATCTGGTCACCCTAGCATTTGATGATACAATGCATGCATTAGCAAACACATAAAATGTGCTCTTTAAATCCATTCGGTATTTTTTTAAATCGTCTGAAAATTCAAGAAAAAATACCAAATGGATTTAAGAGCACATGTTCAGGAGCCTATGATCAGTTCGAGTGTTCATGGTCCTGCTTAGGAGTTTGATTTTCAACAAAAATGTGCAAGTGAGTGATGTAAGAGCAACTTGTTTAACAGCACAGATCAGCTCATCTGTTGGACTTGTTTTCTATGAATAAGGGTCAAATTCAACATTTACTTTCACTTGTTGACAGGCTTATTATTTAAGTTCAAAGTTTTATTCAATTCCACATGATTTTTTTGTGCAAAATAGTGACAGTTTTTACAGTCGTAATACAATGAAGTGTTTAAGGTTTGATTTTTTAACATTTCTATGTGCTAACACCTTACAGGAACACAAGGATCATGTCAGTAAGTTTACAAAGTTTACAAACAAAAATAATTCATATTGTACATTTTTACATTTGTTAAAGAGCCCATATTATGCAATTTTCTGATCCCTGTTATAATGTTATTTCCTCATCACAAACAGATCTGGAGTTGTGTTTGCTGTTCACTTGAAAACTACCACTTGATGACATCACAAGGTATAAAAGAGCATTTGCGCTTTGAAGATGTTGACAGACAAATAATGGGTTACTCAAACATGGATCCCCTTGAAAACGAGATGGCACATCTCAGGGTACATTCTTATAAAATAAAATAAAAAATAAAATAAAACGTGTGCATGAAACAAAACACAACTCCAGATCTGTTTTTGAGGTAACATTAGAACATGACTTCAAACTCACAGGAGTCTGTTTTGTGTAATACTGGAGCTTTAAAAAACAGAAACATGGATTTAAAAGAACAAAAAATGAATGTTAGTGTTTCCAGTATGTGAACATTTATGGACGTCTTAAACATACACATACACACAAAAAAAGTAAACATCCTCGAAGTGCATAAAATGATCTGTGAAGTCTTTGGACCTGGATCAAGTTTAATTTTTCTTAAACACAAATGAAAACCACACCCAAAATATTTAGTCTCACATTAGACACATTTAAACCAGATGCGCTGCCTATCACTCTAGATATTACATAATTATTGAATTTTAGGGTAGTCAAAGTATTGATACCCTGAAATGATATCAGATACTCATGAGTACGGTTGTGAGTATAGAAAAGCACTCACATAAACCGTTTAGCAGTATTAGCAGTTTTACCCAGGTTTAAGCAAGTTTGAACAGGTCTGAACAGGCATGAACAGGTTTAAGCAGGTTTGAGTAGGTTTGAGCAAGTTTAATAGGTCTGAACAGGCTTGAACAGGTATAAGCAAGTTTGAACAGGTTTGAACACGTTTGACCAGGTACATTTATGGACGTCTTAAACATACACATACACACAAAAAAAGTAAACATCCTCGAAGTGCATAAAATGATCTGTGAAGTCTTTGGACCTGGATCAAGTTTAATTTTTCTTAAACACAAATGAAAACCACACCCAAAATATTTAGTCTCACATTAGACACATTTAAACCAGATGCGCTGCCTATCACTCTAGATATTACATAATTATTGAATTTTAGGGTAGTCAAAGTATTGATACCCTGAAATGATATCAGATACTCATGAGTACGGTTGTGAGTATAGAAAAGCACTCACATAAACCGTTTAGCAGTATTAGCAGTTTTACCCAGGTTTAAGCAAGTTTGAACAGGTCTGAACAGGCTTGAACAGGTTTAAGCAGGTTTGAGTAGGTTTGAGCAAGTTTAATAGGTCTGAACAGGCTTGAACAGGTATAAGCAAGTTTGAACAGGTTTGAACATGTTTGACCAGGTTTGAACAGGTTTAAGCAAGTTTGAACAGGTCTGAACAGGCTTGAACAGGTTTAAGCAGGTTTAAACAGGCTTGAACAGGTTTAAGCAGGTTTGAGTAGGTTTGAGCAAGTTTAACAGGTCTGAACAGGTTTAAGCAAGTTTGAACAGTTTCGAACAAGTTTGAACAGGTTTAAGCAGGTTTGAGCAGGTTTAAGCATGTTTGAGCATGTTTGAACCAGTTTAAGCAGGTTTCAACAGTTTTAAGCAGGCTTGAGCAGGTTTAAACAGGTCTAAAAACAAATAAATAAAAATAAGAATAATGTATTTCCAAAACTGATTCAATAAAACGTAAGGAATGTAATCATTATTTTTATTTTGGCATAAAAATCTAAAATCTTAAAATGCACTCCTCCAATATTATAATTTTACCATATTTTGGCATATTGACCTGGTTGGACAAGTAAAATGATGTAATAAGACTATTCATTCTTTACTTGGAAGGCCCAGAATGTCTCAAAAATGTTTTGATTGATTTGTTTTTATTTTGAGTCTGTGCCAAGAGAGAAACTGTAATCATATATATACTACAAATACATTGTGAACAACCATTTTTGGAAATAAATGCTGTTTTCAGTCTCTGGCATCTATTGCTATTAGTAGATATTTAAAGCTTCAGTTTCAAAATCACTATCAGAACTGATAAAGTTAGATCAGCGCATCCTAAATTAAAACCCTTTAATCACCCTTAAGGTACAGGCTTTGTGTTACCACAGATACTTTGCAGTACCATGTCCATTATAAAATATCCATGTTTTGGTATCCATCTGCCCATGACTTCACATGTCCTACCACTCCTCAGAGTTTGATGAAGAGGACGGCAGTGACCAGAGCAAAGCCCAACAAGAGCATGCACACTTTGGGCATGTTGCTCCTCGGTGCCCCCTGAAGCTCGTGAGGCAGAATCTCCATAAAGGTAATGTAGATGAAGGTCCCGGCTGCTAATCCTTCCAGAGAGCTCCTGATGATTTGCTGCTGGGGCGAGCTCTTGGTCTCCTCCGTCAGCCCCACCCCAACAGCGATGCCCAGAGGGGTCATGGATGCAAAGAGCAGCAGGCAGCCAACAGTCACTGAACGCCGAATCCTGCCCTGAATCAAGCGAAAACACAAGCTGACTGCTATGATACTTTTGTGAATGACCAGAGCCAAACACAGCTCCAACACCTCCTTCTCCTCCTCCACCAAGCCCACAGCAAGGCCCTCAAACACAGAGTGCAGAGACAGGGAGAAGACCAGGATGAAGGCACGGAGGGCGGACTGAGATGTGAAGTCCAGGTGGTGGTGGTGGTGGGGGTCATCTGATTGGCTTGATCTATGCGGGGGGGCGGAGTCAGGCGTTTGCACATGGTTTGAATCTAGAAGGTGACGTCGCTCGTCGAAAACTGAAGAGGAGGAAGAGGAGGAAGAGGGTTTGAAGGACAAAAGGATCTGCTCCAAGATCAGCACCAAGAAAAAGCCCATGGCCATAATGAACTCAGGAAGCGGGAACTGCAACTGCAACCAGAGAGATGAGAGTTAGACCAGGATTGATCCAGGACTGATTCAGGACTGAACCAAGACTGAACCAGGACCAAACCAGGACTGATCTAGGATTAAACAAAGACCAAAACAAGACCAAATCAGGACTAAACCAAGTCTAAACCAGAGCTAAACCAAGGCTAAACTAAGACTGAACCAGGACTAAACCAGGGCTAAACCTTCATTAAATCAGGACTAAGCCAAGACTAAACCAAAGTAAACCAGGACCAGTTATAAATCAGTTACAAATCAGGTTTAAACCAGGACTAAACCGGATCTAAACCAGGTCAAAACCTGGTCTAAAGCAGGTCTAAACCAGGTTTAAACTTAGACAAAACCAGGACTAAACCAGGCCTTTATCAGAAGAATACAAAAATTGATCTAGATAAACCAGGACAAAACCTGGACAATTAGGTCTATAGCAGGGTATACAGTTCTAAAACAGGACTAACCTGGTGTTGAAACCAAATGAAGATTGGTCTTTGTTTAATAGTGTTCTGAAACCAGTTTAAACCAAGTCTAGACCTGGTATAAACCAGGTCTAAACCCGTTTTAGCAGTTTTCAACTCACAGTGATGCCGGCGTTGCTGAAGGCCTGCTGGATGCCTTGAAGATAGTCTGGGAGCAGGTCTAGGAGACAAGTGGCAAAGAACACTCCTCCAGCAAAACAACTGGTGAGACTGAGCACGCGACGCCGAAGCTCTGAGGAAGAGGAGAAGACAAGGGTGTTAGAAACTGTGGAAAACCAGTCCTAAAACCAGTCCTAAAGCCATTCTCAAAACTGGTCCACAACCAGTCTTAAATTTGTGTTATCTGTTAAATGATGTACAATAACCTTTAGTCAAGTGTGAGGTAGGACAGGGACTGAACAGGGACTGTGTGGACTACAGTTCTGATCAAAGACCCAGGCGCAGAGGACACACCTGCACCTGGGTATTATCACAAAACAAAACAGCAAGCAAACTGAAGTGGCACTACTCTGGCTCTGGTACTACAGTGGGTCAAGACCATTTCATTTTTAAATGTTATTATTCACCACGGTACAAATGTGATCCTCTCTACACTTGAGTAGATTGGGTAGATAGTCCTCTGTACTCTTGGTTAGATGATCCTCTGTACTCTTGGTTAGATGGTCCTTTATACTCTTGGTTAGATGGTCCTCTGTACTCTTGGTTAGATGGTTCTCTGTACTCTTGGTTAGATTGTCCTATATACTCTTGGTTAGATGGTTCTCTGTACTCTTGGTTAGATGGTTCTCTGTGCACTTATTTAGATAGTCTCTCTGTACTCTTGGTTAGATGGTCCTTTATACTCTTGGTTAGATGGTCCTCTGTACTCTTGGTTAGATGGTTCTCTGTACTCTTGGTTAGATGGTCCTTTATACTCTTGGTTAGATGGTTCTCTGTACTCTTGGTTAGATGGTTCTCTGTGCACTTATTTAGATAGTCCTCCATACAGATAAGGTTCCACAGCTCTGAAACTTAAATACACTTGGCTATCCTTACAAAGCTGAGTCTAACCAGATCTAAACTAGGATATTACTGGTCCAAACCCAGGTCTAACCCAGGTCTAACTTAGGTCTAACCAAGGCCAAACTTAGGATTAACCAAGGTCTAACCTTGGAATAACCCAAGTCAAACCTAGGACTAACCCAAGTTTAACCCAGGTCTAACTCAGGACTAACCTGGGTCTAACCCAAGTCTAACCTAGGACTAAACCAGGTCTAAATCAGATCTAACCCAGGTCTAACCCAGTACAAATCCCGGTGTAACAGGATTGTACCTGGGTTGTGGGTGCAGCGAACCAAGCACAAAGGGCTGATGCCAAAGATCAGAGTGAGGAAGAGGAGCAGAGCCAAAGCTCCCAGCTTCACTTCCAGAGCCGGAGCTACGCCCAGAGACCGACTCCACACAGGCACCGCCATCTTTGTGACCTCTGACCTGAGACCTGTGAGCTGCAGAAGGGTCACACCACAGCCATCCACCTGACACGCACAACAAGAAAGCAAAAGTGCATTTTATTACAAATGACTGGATATAATTTTAACATAATTAGCAAACCTCAAATGCTCTGATTTTGAAGAACCATGATTTCCACCACAAACAAAATCTCTTTCTGTCTTATTGTGCATGAAATGTGCTCGCCCTGTAGTTTAGATCTGTAAAACATGTTATGAAAATGTGATTTTTGTGTTATTTTACAGTTCAGATTTCCGCCTTTTTGTCGAATCTGCTGGACGTGTTTGATGCTTGTTAACAGATTCACTCGTCTTGCCTAGTGACACAACATCTGATTTTTTTTTGCAATGTATTAAGTCGAGTAGTTCATTCTATATTAATGGGCTTTTTATCATTATATTTTCCTTTTAAATTGTTTATCACTATGGCAACAGTCCTCATTTTTCATCATTCTGAAACTTGTGTTTAACATCAGGGAGAAATTTCAACAATTTTTGCAAAACTGAAACTCCCTGGACTATTGTGACTCCCAGTTCAGTTATAACTAAAAGTCTAACCAGGACTAAAGCAGGACTAAAACAAGACTAATGCAGGACCAAACCAAGACTAATGCAGGACTAAAGCACGATTAAAAGAAAACTAAACTAGGACTAAACCAAGACTAATGCAAGACTAAAGCAGGATTAAAGCAGGACTAAAGCAGGATTAAACCAAGACTAGTAGAGAACTAAAACAGGACTAACCAGGACTAAGCCTAGACTAAACCAGGACTAAAACAGGACTAAACCATCACTAAATCAGAAGTATAGGACTAAACCAAGACTGCAGCAGGACTAAACCAGAACACAGGACTAAAGCAGGACTAAAGCATGGCTAAACCAAGACTAAAGCAGGACCAACTAGGACTAAGCCAAGATTAAAGCAGGACTAAACTAGGACTAAACCGGAACAAAACCAGAACTAAACAAGGACTAAACAAAGATTATAGCAGGACTAAACCAGGATTAAAGTAGGACTAATACACTCACTAATATGTTCGTAATGAATTAAAACAGGCCTGAAAGATGCGCGTATCTCCCGCCGCTCTGATTTAAACTGTGCGTCTTATGACTGACTCGCGCCCACGTTTCTCTAAGTGAATAAATACATAAAACTTCATTGATTTTTGCAACGGGGCAGAACACAAAAGTCGCTCTTAAACGGGGCCAAAGTTTAGTGCAGTGTCAATATGTAGGCACTGTTTACACGCAAGTAATTACGCATTTACAAGAGCCGGTCTGTTCTATAGGATACCACATAAAAGGATTTAATGTACAACTAAAGCTCATCTGTGGATTTTTGCATATAGCTTACTTGTCTATCGTTCTTACAGTAGCTACCTTGATTTATGCTTCAAAATATGAAACAGGTTGTAGCCGAAATAAAGCGGCTTTAAATAACAAATCACTTATCAATAGGAAAAGTACATAGAGTTCCATTTCAAACTTGTGGACAAGTCGAATAAACATAAAACTGGCAAAAATGCAAGTGTATTCTTACTCACCGAGTATAGCCTCCGCTCATACGGTTTGTTTAGAGGCGGATCGGGCGAAGACAAGCGACGGTTGAAGTCCAGAAAAGTGTTTAAAACGAGGCGTTAATGTGCGTGAATTTCCCGGAGAGTTTCGGACCAGAGCGCACGCAGTTCGGGAAGTGTGAATCAGGACGTCATCAGCTGATCCCAGTCTTCCCCGTGCGTCAAACCAGCGCCAAGTTTTACGCACGGATCCGCTCTTCACAATAAGACCACATTTAAACACGCTATAAAGTGAAGACTACAATTAGACTGAACCTGGACTAAACCTGGACTAAACCTGGACTAAACCTGGATCAAACATTGGACTAAAGGTATAGGCAATTTGCACTCAAGTAAAAAGTACAGTTAAATGACACGCACTTTTCAAGTACAAGCATATGGGGCGCCATTTGTAAAGCGGCTCATGGTGAAAAAACCTTAAACATGTTTGTGACATTTAGCTGCAAACAATGTTCAAAAAAACAGGTGTGAACATTTTTGTGACATTTTAAATGTTAAATCTAAATCTAAATGTTAAATCTAAATATTAAACATAAATCTAAATGATAAATATAAATGTCACATTTAAATGTTTTGGGTGAAACTAAATATTTAGCTAATATGCAAATTTAAAATCTACCAAAATAAAAGTTCCAGGAAAAGCAAGAAGGGTTGAAAAATCAATATCACATCACTAGTGTGTGTGTAATGGAGGACAGAGTCTGGTTGGAGTCTGAAGAGACATAACCAAAAAAAATATTAGCAAGATTGTTAGCAATGTTTATACACCAAGCAGCCAAAAACGTATGCAAGTGTCAAAGGACAAAAAAAGGAAATGTAGAAACAAATAGAATTTTATGCTGTTATAAAGCACCTTATTCACATTAACTAAGTTAAATGTCTTTTGCATAGTGACAGCCTCTGTCCTCTATTACACACACACAAGTGATGTGATATTATTTACTAATTATTTACTAATTATTTACCTTCCATATGGGGAAACAAACACTAAACAATGTAAACATGTGTAAACGTACAATAGCTGACCTTCACTTACCTCACATTCTCCATAGGCTGTTAACAAACAAACAAACAATAACTTAGTTTAGTTAGACATGACCAGAACTCAATGTTACGTGATTTGGAAAACAAACTTACAGTTTGAAAAACAGTGAAGTGCCGCTAAAACGGCTCTGTTATCGTCTCTGCTTTGCTTTTATTGGACATGATCCTGGAGTGACCAAGTGTGAATGCAAAAACAATGGTTGATGATGATGATGATGATGATGATGATGATGATGATGATGACGCCTACTTGGTTGAAACGGGTGGACGGGCGCGATCAGCAAGCAAGTGTTGAAAATATAATTTCCGTGAGCCTGCATATTTAGTCCTAAAAATAATGAAATTAAATACTAATCTAAATACATATAATAGCCTACCTGTGTCAAAATCACTTCCCAAAATATTCAAAAATAATTTATAAACTGCTAAATCTTTTAATCCTTTTTTTTTTTTGTTTATCTCCCTCTCACCACTAGGGGGTGGCAAGCAAGCAATTCTTCTCGCTTCTCCTGGAGCTTTTATTTTGGCAGATTTTAAAATTGCATATTAGCTAAATATTTAGTTTCAACCCAAAACATTTAAATGTAACATTTATATTTATCATTTAGATTTAACATTTAGATTTAGATTTAACATTTAGATTTAACATTTCGATTTAACATTTCGATTTTACATTTAGGTGTAATATTTAATATTTATATTTAACTATTTACATGTTCTCCAAGTTGACAAATATTGCTTTAAATGTGCAAAAAGGTCACAAAAATGTTCACACCTGTTTTTTGAACATTGTTTGAAGCTAAATGTCACAAAAATGTTTAAAGTTTTTTCAACATGAGCCGCTTTACAAATGGCGCCCCATTCAAGCACCAGTAATTTTACATGATTTGAATGGCATTTCAGACAGTCTTTCATTCAAAGCTTGGGTTATTAAACCAAGTTTGTTTTAAAACTGAACTGCAAGAGTTCTAATGCTATAGGGCTTACTCAGACTAACCGGAGGGTTGGTGGTTTATTTTCCAGCTACTCATGTGCCCTTTGGCATGACACTTCATTAAGAACAGGAATAAAAGGAAGGTCTGTGGCTTCTATGTAGCATTTAGTTACTAGTTTTTATTCTTTATTTGTCACGGACCATGTATAAATGCATTCATCTGAAGAAAACATGCATGAACTGCACCAGATCTGCCCCTTTCCGTCCTGTGCAACTCCCTGGGCCGGTGAATACACAATACAGCTCAACCAACTTAGTATTTTTGAGAGCTTTGAATGACCACAGCTTTGACATAAAGTAGTAGTTTATCTCTTTATAAATGCCTGGCATGAAAATTGTTCATTGTGAATCCAGTGTTCATGAATGAGGCAAATGCTCCCATTTAAAGACAAGAATAATAGGCTACATTAAGCTGATGTGCTCTTCAAACTATAAACATTGTTCAAAATCATTCGTTCATAATGACATGGTGGACATGGAGGGAGGAGTTTAGTACCAGTGTACAGTTCCGTGTTCCTCCACCAGGGCGCACTACCTCCGGGTCCCTCTCCGTGTCTCTCCGGAAAACACCACGCAGGACGTGGAGCCGAAGCCGACCTGAGGAGCCTGTTGTAGATTTGAGCTGCTGCGCTTTCCCGGTGCTGCGCGGGTGAGATGAACGAACGGAGCCGGTGATCGAGCCCTGGACAGTAGAGAGCGGACACTGGCCTCCCTTTCCGCAGATCTCTGTCCCTTTGGTCCCTGTCCCTGGTCCTTCCTCTTCCTCCGTATTTGCACGGGAGACAGATCTGCAGATCCGGCTGCACCAGGATCAGGCCTCCCCACGCACACCTGAGCAAACAACCATCCACCGGTGAGAGCGAACATGAGAGTTTATGTTTAATGACGTTCTTCTACAAATTCTATTCATGCTTTTTACTCTTTTTAGTCAAAGTTTAGATAACGTGGCTCCAAATTTAGGAACACAAGGTTCTAACGTGATACAGAAGTGATAAGACATTCCGCAGCGTGCGTAGTTCAAGGAGAGTTCTCTTTTAAGGTTAGACCTCTGTTAAAACTCTTACTAAAATAAAAATAAATTAATGTTTGTATTACACAAAATTGACTCTTTTGAGCTCCAAGTCATGTTATAATGACATTATCGCATCAGAAACAGACCTGGAGTTTTATTTCATTCACACATGTTGGGTGTTTTATTTCATTCACACATGTTGGGTGTTTTATTTCATTCACACATGTTGGGTAACCCTTTATTATTGGTCTGTTTACATCTCCAAAGCTCAAAATGTGCTGTTCCACCTGGTAATGAAGTGGTGGTTGTTAAGTTAACAAATTCTACCTTTAGTTCAGTAGAAATCAGCAAATCCAGGTTTAAGATCATCCAGATTCTTGTGAAGGTGTATGGGGTTTAAAAACACAGTGGAGCACTTTATATTTATATATGCTTTGTATTATAACATGGACCAAGTGTTTTCTGTTTGGGAAAAGAACTCAGCCTAAATATGTGTTAAACATGTGTGAATGACACAAAACACAACTCCAGGTTTTGATAAGGAAACAGCATTAGAACAGAGATTGGAAAATGGCGTAATATTGGCTCTTATGAATTGTAGTATATTGTAATCACATTTTGCATAATATCCACACAGCCTAATGGTGTAACTCAAGTTGAGAGAAATGCCTTGTTTATGACTATTATTGATTCCATAATATTGATTCCATAATTCCATTGATTCCATTGATTTGTATGTTTTGACCCTCTATGCACCTGTAGCTGTAGTTTTTCACTTATATTTTTAGGCCATGGATGCAGAGAGTGGGGTGTTGTTCCTGACTGAGAGCTGGGATTTGTCTGCTCCTGTTGGTTGTGGTCCTGTCAGTTGCGCTCCTGTCTCTGCACCTGACGACTCCTCTGGGCTCATCATGGATACCCCTGAGCCCATGCAGGAGTGGGTTGTAGAGGCAGAAACAGTAAGAGACAATTCATTGCTTTTAGGGCAGCATGATTTAGGAAAAAAAAAACAATTAAAAAAATGAATTGTGATTTTTCTGAGAAGTTTTGCAATTGTGATGTTTGAAAAGTAGGATTGAGTTCTGAGTGCACATTTGAACAGCCCAGGGAGCATTCACATCTGAGAGCCTGAAATATGAACTGATAATCTAATGTAAGAATCCTGTGAATTGCATGTTTGTAGACATCCAAGCTACAAGCTTTTACGCAGAATAAGACTCCATGGAAAAGAGATATATCACTATTGTATAGTTTAATTTGATGATACAGTTTTGGTATTGTAGGCTACTGTATCCATACTGTGACACTGGTTATTGTTTTGTCTAGAATGATCCATGGGGTAGAATAAACCTATGTATCTCAAGGGAGACCGATATAGGCTACATTACAGGTCAGATC
>KN496805.1:13351-24098 GCA_000787155.1 Scartelaos histophorus | reverse complement strand
TAAAACCTAAACAGAAGATCCATGAACATCATGTTCGACTACGCCAACAAACATGAGGGGGGGAACATATAAATTCTTCTGCACTTAGCAAAACAGTAAAAATGAATGGGTCTCTTGGGGTTATTCTTATGTTCAACTTTCCAAATAAAACCAATAATCACAGTCTCTTCAAAGCTGGCTTTATGGTACACTGGAAAAGCCGTGAGTGACAGTCTAGTTGGTCTTTGAGTAACATCTTTCCAGTTAAAACCACATGAATTATACTGTATTAAAGTTTCGAGCGCAGGGTGGCCTTCCAGTCAGTGACGGGGTAAATGAAAGGCCTGTACAGTACAAAGGGGAAAAACGTAATGATAACATAATAAATTATTTCAATGGTAATGAAATATGGATAGATTATTGTCACTGAATGAAAAAAACCCTCAAGAATCAAGCAATGAAATGACAATAAGCAACTCCCTCTGATGTACACAGACACAGACACAACACAGAGATTCCTTCAGTCCCTTTCTGATATTCACCGCTGCTCTTTGTGTGCAGCGTATTGGTTTAATTACAAAACAAAAAACAAGTGAGGCTTGTAGCCTTGTACTCGCACACATCTGCATATTATATTATTGACCCGTTTCCTGAAATACCGGATAGTGATACATAGTCTTACAATTACAGGTGTTTTTATTGCTCAGATCTGGCCCTCGACCAGAAACGTTACATAGTGCATCTTTAAATAACGATTTATAGTTGTACTGCGCTCCAATCAAAGCACATGCTGTTGTCATGTTAGGCTGTTGTTAAAACAAATACACCAAGTCCTTAGTGAGATCAGAAGAGGAAAAGGTTTCAGAGGAAAGGGTTCATTAAATGCCAGTACAGAGCAGTATTGAGCATTTGTCTGACTTTGCTCTTAAATCCCCAATTGTGTTTTTAAAAAAGTATAATTAGAGACTGCTGGCTTTATTTAATAGCTCCACAGGACCCTTGTATTCATAATACTGCTTATGCATTTGTTTACACTGGGCATCTGGTTCAAATGTTGAACATATGTTGACAACAATGATTCCTGTCAGACAATAAAACATCAAATAAAACCACTCACACACACAAGCCATGATTATGGTTTTCCTCAGAGTAATGTGCAGGTTTAACAACGTTGGTCTTATGTCATAAGCTGCTATGTGTGGTTAAGCCTAGAAATCAAACTAAAACACACACAAGAAATTAGCATGTGGTGTCTGCAGAAAAGAGCCATTAAACGGTATTCGAGTTCACAACTTCTGTGACCCCAACAAGTCAACCTAGAATCCTATATTAATTCAATGACATTGTTAACTAAAAACTATCACACAGCTGTGTGAGCGAGCATCTATTCATGTGTTTGGCCAGAACAGTCCCAATAAAGACGTTTTAAATTCAGTTTGTCTGAGGTAAGACTAATATCGAGCCCTGCAGAGGATGTCACGGAAAACAATAAAAACACAAGCCTGATATAATGTCCAGGTTCCTCAAGAGGTCACTGACACTTGAACACGTTTGTACAAGGGAATAAAATTAACACAAGCCTCATTCCATGTGAACAACTAAAGCTCCACAGAGTGAGGATGGCTCAGCTACATACATTTATTTAAAAGTGGAATTTAAATGTTAACACAAATATAAGCAGTATTGTGCCATTAAATGCAGCTGGCAGCTCTCAGCCTATTGTAACACAGTTTGTACTTTGAGGATTTGGTCCGTTTTTAAAGATTTAATAACCATGTCAGTAATGTTATGCGAGAAAAGTTGTTTTTCTTTTATTAGTACATATCATCTGTTAATATTAACCTTTAAACTGTAAGAGTGAGTGACGTGGAAGACCTTTTGAGGCAAGATGCCGTTTAGTGGAAACATCTCCAGAGCTGGAGATGGGATGTGGAAAAGACGAGGTGTTTTACGAGGGAAAGCGCAGAGGGCACAGGTGGACATGCTGGGGTATGTGCATTCATAAACGTAACAGAACTCCAGTAAAAAGAGTTGCACACCAACTCTAGACCTTTGCAGGCGGCTCATCTTTGGCACCCAAAGTTATAATTATTTCATTATAAGCAAAGGATAACTTATGAGAACAGCATTTGCATTTATCTAGGCATCTATTTAGAGGATATATAAAGAGGAATATGAAACACAAGACAAGGTTGTAAGTTGATGTGCTTCACCTGTGACAAAATAATCAAGATTTATACAAGTACAAGTACAAATAAACACATTTTCTCTGTATCTTTGAGCTTCTGAGTGATCAAACAACCTTGTTTATTCATTCATTCAGAATAACTCCAACTGTCTTCCATTTAACTTTAATACAAGTAGCATTTACATTGTCAAGAACAGTGTGTGGAACACTTCTGAGCATTTTGGTTTAATATTAGGCTTGTTTAGAATTCTATGTGAGCTTGTAGTGACACAGACGTCTCACAGTATTGACATTACGATGTGATAAATGCATTTACCAGTTCAGCAGTTATATTGTTTTGGTTTATGTATCTTTTATGGATGTTTTTTTATGCTTTAAACAAGACAAGGGATTTTGACAGTTTCATTCTTGAAAACGGCACAATGAGAAACATTCTCCCACAGAAGCATTGCCCCATAACAAAAGGTCAGATGCTGAGGGTCAGAGGTCAGATGTCTTGACCTTCCAGAGGACAATGGTGGGGCAGATGGGACACACCATGTACCTGTGGTGGTTCTGCTCCAGTAGCATTCACCTATTTCCTGCAAATGTCCTCTCACATGCTCAATCTGTGTGGTCCCGGCTGACGTTAGAAAACTGAACTGCTCAAACGGGAAGAGAGTTCAAGGCCAACCCCAGTCCTCTGTCCACTGTGTTTGTCTTGGTTTAGCTCCTTTCTCAACATGACCAAACACACCTAAATGTTTCTTATTGAGTGATCTATGGGTGGAGACAGGAACTATTCAGGTTCAGAACATGCTTTCATTTGTGTTTTAACTGAGAGGGAATCATTAAAGTTAATAGAGGACATTCTTGAACATGCACTAGGTGCAACCTGGTGACAGTGGATGATCTAAACAGAGCCACACATTTTTTTACTCATTTAAGATTCATTTTGGAGATGGTCCAAATGGTTCAGCACAGTTTAGGAACTACAGTAATTTCACAGTCCAACTACAATATGACCATTAAGTTACTCTGGAAGTCCTGTGTCTACTGGGTGCATAAACGATGAAAGACTGATGAGAGTAAAGGGAGTTGGAAAACATTTGTGGAAACCCTTTTAGCACCTCGGCCCGTGTCTGGACCCAACTCAAAGAGCAGCATTTCACAGTTTGAATAAACTGGGCTCAGATCATTACATCTCCTCATAATTCAGAGTTAAAAGAAAATGTAGAAGTGAAATATTTCCATAACCTCTTGTTCAGATCTTATGGATCAGGGAAACATCATTACTCAAACTCTGTCCTAAAAGTAGAAATTTGGCCCATCTTCCATGCATTGCCTGTAGATTAGAACCAATTAAGAAGGATGGCAACACATGCTCATTCATAACAGTTTTACATAGTAACAGTGGACTAAACAAATATTTACCATAAAGGTTTCGCAGACACAAGCGTGACGTTTAATGTCTTTCAGATGTTTGACAACTTCACTTCCTGTTCCGTCTGAGCAGGCTCTAAACCATTAAAGTGGATATAGACTTGTGCTGATCAGCTGTCATTCACTCTGTGTCTTTTGAATTATCACTGGAAAATCCTAAATGAACGCAAATAAAACTAAATGAGCGAATAAAACTAAATATCACATACTGATAAAACACACCATACACTAGAATGTGACTCTTGTTTCACTCTTGTATCACAATCTGAGTGAATCAGAGCAAAAGAAAAGGAACGTGAACACAAGTTTGAACATGCACCATTTGCACGAAGTAGTTTTAAGGAGCATTATGTAAGTATAAAGAGATATAAAGAAAAGAGCTTTTCATTAATTGATAGTAACGTGCACAAGCAGTTTGTTTTTCTATGGGGAAAGCTTTAGCTGTTGGACAAGAAGTGTGGTGAAATGTGAATAAATCAGATGAATGTGTCTCATTTCAGCATATCTTGCATGAAACCAATTTCTATAATAAGCGTCTCCAAACTCTGTCCCGGAACAGCTTAATTAAAGCTGGAACAAATTAAACTCACTTGTACAAAAAAGTGATTTTATACAATGTCCCCTGTCCAGGAAAACACAATTTACAATGTTGTATCATAAATGTTTATCTGTATGAAATAAAGAGACAACTTTTAATAGTGGACAGCTGCAAAATCACTAAGGTCCTTTAGGTCATCTTAGGTGATTGTGAGGTCTGTGAACGTGTCTTTCAAAGCAGCAGTCTCGTCTCACTGGAGACGAGGGGTCACCAATCACATGCTCCAGTCCCGTCTTTGGCCTGTCACTCCTGAAGACGCTTACATGTGCGTCTGGTTCACTGTTCCCCTGCTGAGATCAATACAACAACTGGAACAAGGCAAAGATAGTGGGACCATAAGGGACGAGGGCTTACAGGGGCATGGGGAGGAGGACTGCCCTGTGTAGGGGGTGGGACAGGAGGCGTCCCAGCAGCTCTCAGCTTCATTATTCCTGAAGAGGCTCACTTCTGATGGGAGGGGGGCAGCAGGAGGGCTGTGCTGCCTCTTTGTGCTACAGCAGATGAGTGAGCTCCCAACAATCTGAACACACTCTGGAACTGGACCGGGCTTCATTTTACTCTCCAACCAAATGACGTCATATTCATGTGGATCACCGCAGAAGCCCAACTTGACAAAATACTAGGAATATATGGAATTAAGTGGAGGTGAGATTTAACATTATTATAGATTATTGCCAACTATGACTATTAACCATTTGTGAATCATCATAGAAATATATTTTTGAAAAAAAAAAAAAAAAAAAAAAAAAAAAAAAAAATCCAATTTATCTATTGCGCTTTATAAAAACAAAAACACTGCATATGTGTGCATACATGCATACTGCTTATTTGTAAAGATCTTATTTCTGTCTGGCAAAGTTTAGCAACAAGCAACTAAAAAACGCAGCTTCCTCCAAGTGTAAATGACTTAGTCCTGGCTTTGTCAATGTTAGACACTTCACTACAATATTAAAACGTCAAACTCAGTTTTGATCCTTAATACCAATTTTGATACCACAATGATAATAAAACAATTTAGACAATAGAATATAATTTTTCAACACAAAAATAGTAGCATCAATAATCTTACCACAAGGTCATATATTTCTGATAAAGACCATTCTAAAACTATTCAGGACCGGACTAATTTAGTCACATTTTTGCAAGTATATTTTCCATACTAGTTTTAATATTTATTAGTATCTGATTTTCTATCATTTTGATAAGATTCAACTTACTTTAGGATGAATAAATAGGTTATTTGAAAAAAACTAAATCCCCTTGTCCACACTTCTTCAATTCTGTGTCACATCTTTAGCCTTTTAAGACTGGCAGTCTTTCTTGCATAGGGATTTTTCCTCTATGACAAGAGTGTGGCAATTTGCAGACTTAGATGATAACGTATGTCAAAAATAGACTGATTGCTTAGGTTTTCCTTTGCATATAGGGCCATTTTATTCAAGGTGCTCTTCAAAATGTCAGTTTGGCACCTTTTACGAGCTGGCCTGACAGACGGTGATGTGGCTTTTTCATAGGCTGCTTGCTGCTTGATGACCACTGACAACTTAAACCTCAACTTAGTTTGAAATAATCTAATGTCTCTGCAATGATTAAGGGCCTAAGATATAATATAGCAAATCACATGTGTTGTGTCAAATCAAAAACAAAACTTCTGGAATAAGAAAAACACATTTATGGCATATAATCTTGGAAAGAGATGTTTTCTGTGTCTTCTGTGGGTGACTGGATTACAACATGTTATGTTGAGAACTGCAGAGGAAATGTCCAATTCATCTCCATTACAGCACAGTAGTAGATAGTACACTGCAGGGCTTTTTAAAGCGCTCCACTCAATCTCAACTGAAAACACTTACAAAGGAAAAAAAAAAAAGGTTACTAATCTGTTTACAGACACAGTGGCCCCATTAGCCACATTCTGCTGCCAATCTGCCTGAACATATAGATACATTTGATATTCTCTAGTATTTGTGTGAAGCACACATCGATTACTACAATTAAAATTAAATGAAATATTTCCAGAACTGGTAATAAACATTCTACACGTGACCTCAGAAAGCATTTTTAGGTCTGGACAAATAAATAAAACATGTTAGAAAGACAATGCTATGCTTAAGCAACAATTACATTTAATTTACATTTAAAACTTTTAATATTTAACTTTTATTGATTATAAGCAAAGGATATGGAGATAGGAAAGTTAATTTAGGTGTTTTTGTTGTCAGGGACTCCACTGAAGTGACAGCAGTGTTCGTTTTTTCCATACAAATTACTATGTAACAACTTAATAATTTAAAAATGGAGGCCAAGTCATCATTATATCCAGTGAAACGCTGTTCTTCTCAATAGCAGATATTTCTGTAATGACAGTCTGATCTCAGGGTCTTTGGAAAATAACCAACATCTGGTTCTGTCATGTCTCAGTACTGCTCCCTGTCATACTGTCCAGAATCCAAAATCTTAAACTGCACTTCACAAGCTCAGGCTACTGCTTTGTATCAATTTGTAATTGCCTGATCGTTTCTCTGCCTTCCATCTCTTCTCTTCCAGGACTTCAGCTCAGGACCATGTTTGTCCCCGTCCTGGTGATCCTGCTGCTGTCAGGACCACTCTGCTCTCTTCAGGGGGAGACTCAAGAGATGGAGAGCAGTGAGGACATCCTTGAGACGGATTATATTTACCCTCAACGCCACAAACGTACTATTGACCAAAGCGCTATCCCAACAGACAAATGCTCCTATACTTTTATTGTGCCTCAACAGAAAAACAATGGTGCAATCTGTGTGAACTCAAAGGAGCCAGAGGCTCAGATGGAGAGCCGGGTTCATAAGCAGGAACTGGAGCTTTTGAACCTGGAGCTGCAGAAGCAGAGGAAACAGATTGAAGCTCTACAGCAGCTGGTGGAGGTGGACGGGGGCATTGTTAACGAAGTCAAACTGCTGCGCAAAGAGAGCCGCAACATGAACTCCAGAGTGACCCAGCTGTACATGCAGCTGCTGCACGAGATCATCCGCAAGAGGGACAACGCCCTGGAGGTATCCCAACTGGAGACGCGCATGCTCAACCAGACAAATGAAATGGGACAACTGGCCACCCGCTACCGGGAACTGGAGCACAAGTATCAGCACTTGTCCATGATCGCCAGCAACCAGAGCACTCTGCTGGTGCAGCTGGAGGAGCGCTGCAAACGGGGAGGCTACTTCCCTTCAGTCAGTGTGGACCGGAGCCCCTCTCTGCGTCCACAGCCCCCTGTGGTGCACCAGCCCCCACCTCAGAGTCCTCCTCTGTCCCCTGGGGGCTATAGGCCGTTTCACCCTCACACACTACCCCGACACAACACCAAAACCATGACCAATGTCATGACCAACTCCATGACCAACGAGATCCAGAACGACCAGAATGCCAAGGCTCTGCCCCCTCTTCCTCCTCCCACACTGCCCAGCTCCACACCTAGCTTCACCAATGAACCCTCAGGTGAGTCCTGGACATAATTTAGTTATTTACTCACGTATAATATACACATATTGCATTTGCATCCAAGTAATTTAATGATAGAGTAAATGTCAATGTCAACATCTACATAGAAAAGGCCAGAAACTACTACTTTATATATGTACACGTAACCCTCATATCTCATGCAAACGACTACATATTTGTAACAACATAACAGGCTTAGTGGACATGTTTAAGTACATTAAATAGTAGAGAGATGAGGTCATGATGTAAGGGTAGGCTACACTTCATTGTCTCCCTTGAGAATTTTTTCCTCTGCCTGGAGGAAACCCACCCAGGCACAAGGTGAAATATGCTGTATATGTATACTGTGTACAGAAGGTCCCGAGCTCAGCCACTGCATCATAAAAAAGAAAATTCATTTGAAACCATGAATGACAATAACCACAAATAGAACAGTGAAAACAGCACCGTCTTGATTTCAAACCGTCAATCACATCAATAATATATGTAATTAAATCCACACAACAAAAATCTATGCGCCATAAACAAAAACAAAGTCTTATGAGAATACATCCTGCTGTGCATTATAAATTAGGAATAAAAGAGCCAACAAGTTAAAGAGGCAATAAAGCATGTTTGAATTCATAGTTTTTGAACAGGAACAAACAGAAATTGCTGAGATAACAAAAACAACATCCAGATGGAAACAGAAATAAGGAACCATTTACAAATCTGGTAATAAAATAGGAATAGAAATGATGTGATCAACTATAGAGAGCCCCAAGGACCAATCTTATAGGAGTGTGTTGGCTCACGCGTGTCATGCTGACCTACATTAAAGCTAATGCATGCGGCAGGTTCTCAGGCTACTGCACTAACTGTTCCCATGTCCAGCTTCTAGTTTAGTGATTTTCCATCCTTTGGGGCTGTTTTCCAAACAGGTGCCAGAGACAACCTGAGTACAAGGTAAAATTACCATGACATGAAGCAATACTCTCTGGGACTCCTGAAAGAATGGAAACAGATTTTTCCTAGCTATAAATGACATAGCAGGCACATGAAATTGTGGTTTAAAACCTGAGGAGAACATGTGAGCAAATCTAAACACGGCACATTCAACATAAATGTTTTAGAAATTCATTGCTGTATTTATTTCCAAGTCATATCTTCTCAGGTACAGAGGAGTTTTATTAATGGAAATATTTATTACTGTCTGAATGCACAGCCAGTGCTTCAGACTGGAAAGTACGTCATGTTTGGCAAAAATAAGATGAGGGCAGGAGTCACCACATTTTCCAGAGGCCACACGTTTTATACTGCCCAGATCGTGGACCTGTTCCAACTTTAAGCACAATTAACACAGCAGAATGTGATAAAGGAAATCTGTGCTCTGTGCAGGGCCCTTTAAAGACTGTCTGCAAGCTATGGACAGTGGCTACAGTGTGAACGGCATGTATCTGCTCAAACCTGAAAATGCCAACAAGCTTATGCAGGCTTGGTGTGACATGAGGCACGACCCTGGTGGGTGGACGGTAATACTGAGAAGACAGGACGGGTCGGTCAACTTTTTCAGAAACTGGGAGACATATAAGGTAATCAAAGCTCTGTGTATTTGGCATGGCCTTAGGCAATAATACTAAGTGTCAGCCGGTTTGTTCATATAAGCAACACATATTGTTGAAAAGTTGTTCTAAACAGAGCAGTCTTCCAAATCGTGTGTTATAGTTCAAGAATGTTTTTCTCTTATTCTCAAAGAACATTTGACATTACATAATGAAACTGCACATGGCGTTGTGTTTTCTAGTAATACAAAAGTATCTCATCCTGCAGTCTATAGAGAAAAATACTGAAGAGTTCCAACAGCATCATAAAAACAAAGGAGCAGCCAAACAAGACATGTTGGAGGCGGGAGCTATTCCCCAGCCCACTTCCCATCCCTCCCTGAATGATTCCAACAGGCTCACAGTCTGATGACACAATCCCTTCTGGCAGCACAGCATCCTGCTGATGTAACCCAGTGCCTCCCCATGTTTGTTTCTTAAACAAAGTTTGAGCTGGAGAGTCCATAGTTTGAGCCAGCAAATATATGTTCATTTCTCATATGAGTTTGTTATTACTTATTTGTATTGTAACTGGCCATCAAACTCCTGTTGCACAGATACAGAGTATGAGACTATAAGCACGTGAACAAGATTTCTTAGTTTAATTGGAAACAAATGTTAACTTTGTTTTTCACAGCAAGGCTTTGGCAACATTAATGGGGAGTACTGGCTTGGCCTGGAGAACATCTACTCACTGACCAACCAAGGCACCTACAAGCTGCTGGTCACACTCGAGGACTGGTCTGGGCGCAAAACCTTTGCAGAGTACGCCAGCTTCAGGATCGAGCCGGAGTCAGATTTTTACCGGCTCCGTGTTGGACGTTACCAAGGCAATGCCGGTGATTCTCTGACCTGGCACAACGGCAAGCAGTTTACCACACTGGACAGGGACCATGACGCATACGCAGGTGAGATGAGCACCCAGTACACTAGGCCTTATGATTACAATTACATTTATTATCTAAGAAATGACCAGAGGGTGTGGACTGGTGCCAGTCAAACCCATCCAAGGCTTCACAGAAGTTGTATCTGTTGCCACAATACACATAATAATAACAACATGAAACCTACAGTTTAAGTAAAACACCAAATCTAGAGAACAAAAAACCTTGACATCTTTGATAAAGACAAATCTTTTATGTGTTAACAGGAAACTGTGCCCACTACCAGAAGGGGGGTTGGTGGTACAACGCTTGCGCTCACTCAAATCTGAACGGAGTCTGGTACAGAGGGGGACATTACCGCAGTCGTTACCAGGATGGCGTCTACTGGGCAGAATTCAGGGGAGGAGCTTATTCTCTGAAAAAAGTGACGATGATGATTCGACCCAATGCAAATACCTACCATTAACATACATCAGCAACATTTAAGTATTGTTTACAATTATTGGATGTACTGTAAATAACACCCCCAGTATGCGTTGTATTCCTAAAATTGCTTTAAATGATTATTTATTATAACAGATTTTTAACTAGCGTTGCTAAGGGTGTTTGATGTATACAGCAC